>CM065728.1:70378568-70381068 GCA_033310375.1 Conus canariensis | reverse complement strand
CTGCACGTCGTTCCACTGTCTGTCAGCCATGGCAGCCTGTCTCCACTGGTTGCCGTCTGCTGCCATGGTTGCCCAGCTTATTGGTTTGATACAGCTCACCTTCACGCCTCGTTTGCAGACAAACTTGTAACGCAGTGTGGTCCTTTTAGCAAGTCTGATGCCACAGAGAAGCTCTACTCCAAACATTGCGTCGTTGGAGATTCTCTTGCATGTCCTTGTTTTGGAAAGTCTTTCTATGTGATGCCCGGTGTTCATCCGAGGTAACGGAGATGGAATTAACCTGTTCAGCCGATGTTCATGCCTCCAGTATGGTTCACCTTCATCATGATGTCGATGGTCAGCATGGTGTTTCCCAACACTTCTGTGGCAAAATGTAATACTGCTGTTGCCACTTTACTGATGTGCCTTTCAGTACATTTCCATAGAAGTGTTGCTGGAACCAAGATAAGCGAACTCCTCCTTGAAAACGGTGTTCGCCGATGCAAATCCTTGGGCTAGCACTACGTCCACTCTCGTGTTTTCCTTCTTGTTGATGCTAATGGTCAGACCGAAGTGTGCGAGTCATCCACCCCATCCTCCATTCCTCTTCTCCTCCCTGCACACCTTGGCCCACTGTTTTACATAAGGTGGATGGGAATTTAACGAGCGTGCGTGTTGTATTATCTCTATCTTTTGCCTTGTTATTGTTATTTTTTCATATGCATGCATTAACAAACGGGACATCGATCTAAAATCTAATTCTAAGGATTGTGAGGGGTGGGAATAAGGGTGGAGGTGGGGTGAGGGTGGGGGTGGGGTTCACTCTGCACAGAGTGATGCCTACTTCAAAGAGAAATCTTGTTCAAACCTGTCCTTCCCATGCGGGTTTGAGCGCTGAACCATCCGATCAAAGAACACAACTTTACCCACCAGGCAAAGCATACACCATGCCATGTACCAGAATGGAAGGGCAGGGAGTGCGTCAACAACGTAACCTTCCCAAAGATCCCATCAGTCTCACTGAAGATGGCACAAAAACCAGCTGAAACTCCCGACAAGCTTCGCACAGCACTTCGATGATCAGTGAGACTGATGTGATCTTTGGGAAGTTTACTCTGTTGACGTATCCCCTCCGCTCCCACTGATCAATGGTACCATCACAGATCGACATGACCCATGTTTCTGTTTCAGTTTCATCAAAGAGGTGTTGCTGCATGCGGACTACTCCATATACATCACATCACTAATGCTAAGCCATCAGGCCACAGTGCGTGGGATCTACTGCTAGGTGACAATGAAGCCATCAGGCCACATTGCGAGGGATCTACTGCTAGGTGACAATGAAGCCATCAGGCCACAGTGCGAGGGATCTACTGCTAGGTGACAATGAAGCCATCAGGCCACAGTGCAAGGGATCTACTGCTAGGTGACAATGAAGCCGTCAGGCCACAGTGCGAGGGATCTACTGCTAGGTGACAATGAAGCCATCAGGCCACAGTACAAGGGATCTACTGCTAGGTGACGCAATGACGCATCAGCCCACATTGCAAGGGATCTACTGCTAGGTGACGCAATGAAACCATCAGGCCACAGTGCAAGGGATCTACTGCTAGGTGACGCAATAAAGCATCGGGCCACAGTGCAAGGGATCTACTGCTAGGTGACGCAATGAAGCCATCAGGCCACAGTGCAAGGGATCTACTGCTAGGTGACGCAATGAAGCCATCAGCCCACAGTGCAAGGGATCTACTGCTAGGTGACGCAATGAAGCCATCAGGCCACAGTGCAAGGGATCTACTGCTAGGTGACAATGAAGCCATCAGGCCACAGTGCAAGGGATCTACTGCTAGGTGACAATGAAGCCATCAAGGCCACAGTGCAAGGGATCTACTGCTAGGTGACGCAATGAAGCCATCAGGCCACAGTGCAAGGGATCTACTGCTAGGTGACTCAATGAAGCCATCAGGCCACAGTGCGTGGGATCTACTGCTAGGTGACGCAACGAAGCCATCAGGCCACAGTGCGAGGGATCTACTGCTAGGTGACTCAATGAAGCCATCAGGCCACAGTGCGTGGGATCTACTGCTAGGTGACAATGTAGCCATCAGGCCACAGTGTGTGGGATCTACTGCTAGGTGACGCAGTGAAGCCATCAGGCCACAGTGCAAGGGATCTACTGCTAGGTGACTCAATGAAGCATCAGGCCACAGTGCAAGGGATCTACTGCTAGGTGACGCAATGAAGCCATCAGGCCACAGTTCGTGGGATCTACTGCTAGGTGACGCAATGATCCATCAGGCCACAGTGCGTGGGATCTACTGCTAGGTGACGCAATGAAACCATCAGGCCACAATTCGTGGGATCTACTGCTAGGTGACGCAATGAACCATCAGGCCACAGTGCGAGGGATCTACTGCTAGGTGACAATGAAGCCATCAGGCCACAGTGCGAGGGATCTACTGCTAGGTGACAATGAAGCCATCAGGCCACAGTGCACGGGATCTACTGCCAGGTGACAATG
>CM065728.1:70368568-70373568 GCA_033310375.1 Conus canariensis | reverse complement strand
CTTGCAGTGCCAGAGGGGACATTAAGGCACCAGAAGTTCCGGTAACGACATTCCACACGGCAGGAATCATGGTATGAAGCAGCTGTGATGTCAAGAGCATAGAAGCAGGGTTTAGGCTACTGGTAGGAATGGATTTCTAGGAATGCACAGCAATTTCAAAATTCGAACACCATCTAGAGATCACCTGGAAGAGTGGCATGGGACCGGATTTTGTACTCCACTCAGGGTCATCAAAACAACTGATTCTGATTGAACACACTGTGCCATACGAAAACCGAACGGAGCAAGCTCACATCTACAAGACTGAATCTCATGTCAGTCTAGCCGGTACTTCGAGGGAATCTGGTTTCCAAGCCAACGTCTTCGTCATAGAAGGTGGAGCAAGGGTGTTAGTAGGCTCATCAGCCTTCGATCCCATGAAGCAGCTCAGGATTGCTGGTAAGAATAGGACCAGAATTCTGTAGGAAACGGCAGAGGAAACTGGAAGAAGTTCTATCTGGATCTGGTCTGGGAAGAACAAGAGTAAACTTCGTAAGGCTTTGATTTTCCAACTTCGAATCGGTGTCAGATGGGCATGTGGTCAAGACATCCGTCTAAAAAGGCAGCGTCTTGAGACGCCCATCCACCCAGAAGTTGTGGTTCGAATATCAGCGGTTAAAAAATAAAAACTATTTTAGCGCCAGAAGGGCATCTAGGAGTCTATGACCTTGATGCGGCCTGGACCCTTTGGAGTGAAAGGAATTCGGGGCTGAAACACTTGTGTCACGGGAGTTGCTTCCCGTGTGACCTTCTGCTGTCAAGCTCTCCCTAGAGTTTCTTCCCACTGGATTACTGCAGAAAAGAAAGAAAGGAACTAAGAAAAGAAAGAAAGATGACAAAAAGAAGGAAGAGGAAACAGTCCAGTCTTCCTTGTCCACTGGCCCAAGGGGAACATAGATGGTCTCACTCTTCTCGTGGGACACTGGCCCAAGGGGAACATGGATGGTCTCACTCTTCTCGTGGGACATTGGCCCAAGGGGAACATGGACGGTCTCACTATACTCGTGGAACACTGGCCCAAGGGGAACATGGACGGTCTCACTCTTCTCGTGGGACACTGGCCCAAGGGGAACATGGACGGTCTCACTCTTCTTGTGGGACACTGGCCCAAGGGGAACATGGACGGTCTCACTCTTCTTGTGGGACACTGGCCCAAGGGGAACATGGACGGTCTCACTCTTCCCGTGGGACACTGGCCCAAGGGGAACATGGACGGTCTCACTCTTCTCGTGGGACACTGGCCCAAGGGGAACATGGACGGTCTCACTCTTCTTGTGGGACACTGGCCCAAGGGGAACATGGACGGTCTCACTCTTCTTGTGGGGCACTGGCGCAAGGGGAACATGGACGGTCTCACTCTTCTTGTGGGGCACTGGCCCAAGGGGAACATGGACGGTCTCACTCTTCTCGTGGGACATTGGCCCAAGGGGAACATGGACGGTCTCACTCTTCTTGTGGGACACTGGCCCAAGGGGAACATGGACGGTCTCACTCTTCCCGTGGGACACTGGCCCAAAGGGAACATGAACGGTCTGACTCTTCTCGTGGGACATTGGCCCAAGGGGAACATGGATGGTCTCACTCTTCTCGTGGGACATTGGCCCAAGGGGAACATGAACGGTCTCACTCTTCCCGTGGGATATTGGCCTAAGGTGAACATGGACGGTCTCACTCTTCCCGTGGGACATTGGCCCAAGGGGAACATGGACGGTCTCACTCTTCTCGTGGGACATTGGCCCAAGGGGAACATGGACGGTCTCACTCTTCTCGTGGGACATTGGCCCAAGGGGAACATGGACGGTCTGACTCTTCTCGTGGGACATTGGCCCAAAGGGAAACATGGACAGTCTCACTCTTCTCGTGGGACACTGGCCCAAGGGGAACACGGACGGTCTGACTCTTCTCGTGGGACACTAGCCCAAGGGGAACATGGACGGTCTGACTCTTCTCGTGGGACATTGGCCCAAAGGGAACATGGACGGTCTCACTCTTCTCATGGGACATTGGCCCAAGGGGAACATGGACGGTCTCACTCTTCCCGTGGGACATTGCTCATTTCTAGGGCATCCGAGAAAAAAAAATGACGTCACCAGGCGACAGCGTCCAAGAACCACCCATCTTTCTACTGTCTGACACGGCGTGTTCCATGATCAGTCAGTAAGACTGCTCTCCCCTGGCCCCTTGATCTGCACGTGCAGACGTATACCATCGTCCCTGACCTTGGACAGTTTTCCAGACGACGGATCTTTGGAGTACGCAACCATCTCGACCCTCTCTTTCCCTCTCACCTCTTTCTCTTCCCTTCTTCTTCCCCCTTCTGTCCTAACCCCCCTGCCCCCCTCCCTCCCTCCCTCACCCCCACCTCCCTGACCCCTCTCCAGAGATTCAGATTCAGATTCAGATGTTTATTCTTATAGGCCTTGGCCCCTCAGAAGGGGGATGTACATGTAACATAGAAAATCGCACTACCAAATTCATGATAATAATCACATTACACAAATGCTTCGTCTTTTGAAAGCTTTGTATAAATAAACTGCAAACTGTTTTACAATGCTTTCATTCTGAGATGACATTAATAAGATAAGCTTGAATAAGCAGGGTCTTGTATAAAATTTCTGTGAAATAAATTGTTCTCTTATATCTTGCAATTTTGGACAAATTAATGCAAAATGCATTTCATCTTCTGTTGACTGTCGACATAATGGACACAACAATTCAGAGGCATCTATTCGTCTATAACGATAATAATGAACAAAAATATCAGACACACCAATTCTAAACTTTGACATTATAAACTTCAAGTGCCTGTCCATACGCAATGACATGTACGTTGGGAGAGAATGACTATCATTAATGTTTTATAAAAACTAAACCTGTTACTATTTTGAACATGAAAATTCCAGTCTTGCCACCTACAGTCAATCAGTCTTTCTTTAAATGTGCGAACAAAATTGTTCATATCTCCGACACCTTGGTTAAGCCATACGTACCCAAAACCATATTCATATAATTTGGCTCTTACATGAGACACCCAGTTTATCTTGCCTCTATTATCTAGTTCTAATAGCATTTTATACGCTTTATGAGGCAATCTATGTTCAGCCATCTGAGTTAGTTTTATCCAGTATTTAATACATTTAACAGTGGAGTGCAAAGATATGGGGTATCTGTCAGTCTCACCATACACAAGGTCAGGAACAAAGTGTGATATGACGACACATTTCATTTGGATCTCCTTCTGATAGCTTCCTCCTCATCGCCCTACACACACACACACACACACACAACAACACACACACACACACACACACACACACACTCATACACACATACACACACACACGCACACATACACATGCACGCACGCACGCTCACACTCACGCACGCACGCACACACACACACACATACGAACGTACGCACACACACACACACACACACGAACGCACACACACGCACGCACGCACACACACACGCGCACATGCATGCATTCTTGTACACCACGCGGCTGACCTTTATCTTTATTTATCAATTTTTAAAAATGGTAGTGTGACTGTCAGTTGTTCATCCTCCCCACCTCCCTCCCCCCTTCCCATCCTCCCACTCCAACCTTCCCTCGTCGCTGGTGTTCTTTGCTGATTAGCAGCAGATTTGGACTTGTTGAAAAGAAAAGAAAAGCCAATGAAAACAACATCTTTATAAATTGCTTTCTCTCTCCCCCCCCCCCCCCCCCCACACACACACACACAACCCACACATGTCTATGCCAATATTTCAGAGAAGAAAACGAAATAAAACAATTAAAGGGAGATTTTTTCCCCCTGGAAGTAATACACATATGTTCAAGGAAAACACTTCTTTAATGGGAAATAATCTTTACTGGGCATTAAATCTAGTTAAAAACAAAAACAAGTTTCAGATAGAAAATGTATAACCCGTTGGGGGAAAGGGGGGGAGGGGGGGAGGAGGAGGGGGGAGGGGGAGGGGGGAGGGGGGCGGTTTTCACTGGGAGGAAAATCCAGTGCAGACAAACAAAGACCACAATGTCCAGAAATCCTAGTCTGTGAAGGGAGAGGGTGGACGTGGTCCTGTTTTGACAACACACGCAGTTCCCTGAGAGATTTGAACGATTGCCATCAGGTTGGTTAATTCCGCGTCCTTGTGATCTGACGAGGGAACGGACACGCGAGCCATTGTGACACTGCCCACTGAAATGCCTTGGTGGATAGTCTGCGTAAAAAAAAACCATGACGACGTGAACTCCAGGCTTGACGAGCAGTTGAATGAGTATACAGGGCAGGCAACAGTCGCTTCCCCTTCCCGCTCCCCCCCCCCCCCCCACACACACACACATCCCCGTCTCCTCTTCCCTCACACACACGCACGCAAACACACGCATGCACGCACACACACACATTCATTCACACACACACACGCACATGCACGCGCGCACACACAAGCACTCACACACGCACGCGCGTACACATACACACCTCACCCGCCCCCCCCCCCCCCCCTCTCTAAATCGCTATCCCCGCTCCTACCCAATGTTGTGCCCTGTTCTCCTTGCTCTATTCTTTTTATGTATCTGTCTAAGAAGCTCTTCACCTCCGGCGTGTCACGACCAATTAGAGGTAGGAAACGTACGTGTATGTGGATCAGTCCGAGAGAGCGAAAACTTCCCGATGACACGGCAACCAGTTTCGGGACGTGGGCACCCAAGATGGTGCTGGGGTGTGACAATGATGAAGTGCAGAGGCTCTTCAGAACCTGTTTTTCGACATGTCCTTACACAGGCCTGCTTTGGAGATTGTCGTGATATTACACACACACACACACACACACACACACACACACACACACACACACACACACACACACACACACACACACACAGAGAGAGAGTCGAACTCCAAGAGGAATATATGAACTGTGGTACATTCCGTATTACGTTATCAGTACA
>CM065728.1:70331068-70363568 GCA_033310375.1 Conus canariensis | reverse complement strand
ATTCACTTTAGAGCAGTTCCACAAACAGGCGGATGCTGAAGCAAAGACATAAAGTTTTGTTTTTAATTTTCTGTTGAAGACGTAGCCAATGTTGTTGTTGTTTTCTTTTAATGACAGTAGAGACATATTGATATTTGTGTGCTTTGAAAAGAGGTTCTCTGAGAAAGTTGGAACAATATTCAGAGGTCCGAAGAGTGTGTGTGTGTGTGTGTGTGTGTGTGTGTGTGTGTGTGTGTGTGTGGTGTGTGTGTGTGTGTGTGGCGCGCGCGTGTGTGTGTGTGGTGTGTGTGTGTGTGTGTGTGTGTGTGTGTGTGTGTGTGTGTGTGTGGTGGAGAGAGAGAGAGAGAGAGAGAGAGAGAGGGAGACCGAGACCGAGACCGAGACCGAGACCGAGACCGAGACAGAGACAGAAACACAGAAAAACAGAGAGAATGTTTTAGTTCATGTTAAAGTTTTTAATTTATGTTAAAATCGCATGTGCGTCCGAAGACTGTGTCGTAAGCTATGTCTGTACAGTTATATATGAAGACACAGATTCAGATGTTCTTTTTTGTTTTCCTTTTTTGAATGAAGGAATGACCATTCAATGGATTGCTACACAGAAATACTGGGAAAACAATCTGAAGGAGCAAAAAAAAAAAAAAAAAAAAAGCTCAGAATGATGGAAAGAAAAGCGTGCCCGTGTGAGTGCGGAGACAGTGAGAACACAAGGCTGGCATGCACCCGACGTTACCGGTAATGCTACATGAGAAAAATGATGGCGGTGAAATTCTCCAATAGATGATTCCTTTTGAACACCGCTGCCCTTAAATGATTAGGTTGAAGAGGAAGAGGCCATTGAATGGAGAGAAACGGAATCAGATACTAGGGTGTTCAAATATTGTCTTTGTTTTTCACCCCCTCTCTCTCTCTCTCTCTCCTCTCTCTCCTCTCTCTCTCTCTCTCTCTCTCTCTGTGTCTCTCTCTTCCAGTGGTGACGGAAGCTATTTTGCAATGGGAGAGGAAAGGAGGGAGGAAGAAGGGGAAGGGAAAACCTGAATTGACACAGACATCACTGCGGTCTTCCAAATTTTGATAAAATCGGGGGTGGGGGTGGGGTTATCGGGTTTTTAATAAAAAATGGGAAAAGGGGGTATTAGAGGCTGGGAGGGGGAGGGGTTCTTGTAAAGGCAGGCGGGGGAAGGGATGGAGGTCGGGAGAGAGAGAGAGAGAGAGAGAGAGAGAGAGAGAGAGAGAGAGAGAGAGAGAGAGAGAGAGAGACAGACAGACAGAGAGAGATGAGGCTCTCATTTTCCGGATTTTTAAAAGGGACATTGTTCTTTCATCTTCCAAGTGTTTGTAAAAGCGTGGGAGAGTGGGAAGAGAGGGGTGGGGGGTGGAAACGCACCATAACATGCCTTACATATTTTGTGGCTTCAAACATAGGGAGGGCTAGACGGCAGTGTGCTCCCCCCCCCCCCCCCCCCGGCCAATTGCCCCCTCCTCTCCCGATTATCTTCGTGCATAATCATGCATATATCATGCTTCGTCATGCGCCTATTTCTGTAAACTTGCTGGCGATTGGTGCTTAAGAACATCGCCTTTCTCCTGACGCAAGAATCGGGTGTAGAGAGCGGATATAAACGGTGGTGGTCACATGCAGTGGCGGGCTGTTCACGCTGTGCACCATTCCATACACGCGTGCCGTCACCTGTGACGTTTTCACCCCTCACTGACTCACGAACTGCCGGTCACTTCACTAACCATCCTGCTTCACTCACCATCCCTTGAAGGTCCACTGCTTGGTCACGCTCCCTTCACTCTCCAAGAGGCGCTCTCTTGACCATCTCCCCGAGAAATTCCCCCCACGATGTTGAAAACCAAAAATCCACTCGGTACCACCTGTGTATGTCTCTGGATGCGTTTGTTTATACACAGGATCCCTGTAAGGTGTTTCATGACTGAGGGCGGTACAGATCATGACTGATCAAGTGTCAGTCCAGGTACCCCTAAACTTTCTGGCACTGGGCGAGATGGATGGATGAAGGTGAGGGTCAGTGCTTTATAGGGTTGCTTCCTGGCCTGTTTATTGACCATAGTGTGAGTTTTTTGTTTCAGGGTTCCTTTCTGGCTTATTCATTGACCATAGGTTGAGAGACAGTGTTTTTCAGGGTTCCTGTCTGGCTCGTTTGTTGACCATAGGTTGAGGGACAGTGTTTTTCAGGGTTCCTGTCTGGCTCGTTTGTTGACCAGAGGTTGAGGGACAGTGTTTTTCAGGGTTCCTGTCTGGCTCGTTTGTTGACCAGAGGTTGAGGGACAGTGTTTTTCAGGGTTCCTGTCTGGCTCGTTTGTTGACCAGAGGTTGAGGGACAGTGTTTTTCAGGGTTCCTGTCTGGCTCGTTTGTTGACCAGAGGTAGAGGGACAGTGTTTTTCAGGGTTCCTGTCTGGCTCGTTTGTTGACCAGAGGTTGAGGGACAGTGTTTTTCAGGGTTCCTGTCTGGCTCGTTTGTTGACCAGAGGTTGAGGGACAGTGTTTTTCAGCGTTCCTGTTTGGCTCGTTTGTTGACCAGAGGTAGAGGGACAGTGTTTTTCAGGGTTCCTGTCTGGCTCGTTTGTTGACCAGAGGTTGAGGGACAGTGTTTTTCAGGGTTCCTGTCTGGCTCGTTTGTTGACCAGAGGTTGAGGGACAGTGTTTTTCAGGGTTCCTGTCTGGCTCGTTTGTTGACCAGAGGTTGAGGGACAGTGTTTTTCAGGGTTCCTGTCTGGCTCGTTTGTTGACCAGAGGTTGAGGGACAGTGTTTTTCAGGGTTCCTGTCTGGCTCGTTTGTTGACCAGAGGTTGAGGGACAGTGTTTTTCAGGGTTCCTGTCTGGCTCGTTTGTTGACCAGAGGTTGAGGGACAGTGTTTTTCAGGGTTCCTGTCTGGCTCGTTTGTTGACCAGAGGTTGAGGGACAGTGTTTTTCAGGGTTCCTGTCTGGCTCGTTTGTTGACCAGAGGTTGAGGGACAGTGTTTTTCAGGGTTCCTGTCTGGCCTGTCTATTGACCATAGTGTGAGTTTTTCTTCAGGGCTCCTTTCTGGCTCGTTTGTTGACCATAGGTTGAGGTACAGTTTTCGCATAGTTTCTTTCTGGCTTGTTTATTTCCCAAAAGCTGAGGCACAGTGTTTTCAGGGTTCCTTTCTGGGCTGTTTATTGACCATAGCCAGAGGCACAGTGTTTTCAGGGTTCCTTTCTGGGCTGTTTATTGACCATAGCCAGAGGCACAGTGTTTTTCAGGGTTCCTTTCTGGGCTGTTTATTGACCAGGGCCCATTTTATGGCTCATTCATTTACCATGGGTCGGGGGACAGTGTTTTTCAAGGTTCTTTTCTGGCTTGTTCATTTACCATAGATTAGTGTTTTTCGGGGTTCCTTTTTGGTTCGTTCATTTACCATAGGCTGAGGGACAGTGTTTTTCAGGGTTGCTTTCTGGCCTGTTTACTGACCATAGTGTGAGGTTTTTTTTCAGGGCTCCTTTCTGGCTTGTTCATTTGCCATAGGTTAGTTTTTTTTCAGGGTTCTTTTCTGGCTTGTTCATTACCATAGGTTAGTGTTTTCAGGGTTCCTTCTGGCCAGTTCATTGACCAAATTCACAAAGCAGAAGTCGGCCTTCCAATGTACGGCACCGTGCTTGCTGGTTTCATTCATGAACAGGCTTCAATGTGGCGTTATTTATTTGGGTGGATCAGGTCTGGATGCGGGAAAGATGGCAGTCAAGCGCATCCACACGAAGGCGGGTCACTGTTGCACATAGAATGTGTGCACTCCAGAGAGTCGGCGCGCAGAGGTGTCTGCTTCATGGCCTGAGAATGAAGTGTGCCTGCCCTCACCTTAAACCCCGTGAATCCTCTCACAACAAGTAGGTCTGAATGGAGTTCGTAGCATAATTCCATTTTAATCGTTATGTTCATTTAACATACACGCACGTGCGCGCGCGCGCGCGCACACACACACACACACACAAACGCGCGCGCGCGCGCATTTTGACGGCTAATAATATGAATGTAAACTTCCCTTGAGATGATTGGGCTGCAGTGCAGTGTCTGCTCCTGTGGGAAGCTTTCTGTCGATTTGCACAACCCCCCGACTAACTGATGGCGCTGGACCTCTGACAAGACAAGCTCGGAGTGCGGATGTCTATAGAACAGTCGTTATAAGCCATCAAGTGACCGAAAAGCCACGGCTAGGGTACACAAAACTGAGGCAAAACAGAAATAAATGCAACTCACAGGGATGAAAATACCCTGTGATTTTTTTTTGTGCCTTACTTTTCAATAGCAGTGATAATCAGTTTTACCCAGAGTGAAGATTGTCGCTTGACCAACCTGATTCCGATGGCATAGACATTGAAACAGAGGCGAGCAAAAATGAAAAAGAAAACAACAACAACAACAACAACAAAAACACAAACAAACAAAAACACACACACAAAAAAAACGAAAACGAAAACAACAGGTCTCCCTAACAATTCCTTTTTTTGAGGCCTTGAAAAAAAAAATAATGGTTGACTTTAATTAGAAAACATTTTCAAGTTGATTTGTAGCTCATAGAGACAATATTTGTCTCATATGTATAGAAAGCAGAGTGGATTTTAAACGAAGAAAAGGTGGATTAGAAACTAGACTGTTCAGAATTCGTCTCCGCTCTCTCTCTCTCTCTCAGAGAACTATAAAATAGGCATTCTGGCTCACCCACCTCCACCAGCTCCAACCGGCTGAAGCCGGTTTCGCTGTTGCTCCGCCAGCTTACCCAGAATGCCTATTTTATAGTTCTCTAATAGTAAACACTTTACAAACATACATAATGTGTAGGATTATCTGTTTTATAGTTCTCTGTCACTGGACCGTTAAGAAGTAAACAAACAAAACAATGGGGACTTGGTTAACCATGCCTTTATTCTTAGGAGGGCTATTTGTCAACCAAGTTGGGATTTCATTCTATTGTGAGGAATGACTGGCTATTGAAAGCTATCTGAAAAGGGGTGGGATGTGTGTTCACACAAGCGTAGAATTGTGGCACGTTGTTGAAGATTATTCTAAGCAGCCACCAAGTGCACTTATCAAAAGCTTGATTCAACAAACAAGACAATTGTATAAAGTACACCCGGCGGCCGCCTGAAAAGGCAGCCTAAAAGTTTATAGCTGGGTGTTGAATAGGAGCATTGAAGCAAGTGGAGCAGAGCCCCGGTTATGCATAACCGTTATTTTTAGAATCATGTCATTTCCCCTTGCTGGGTGGTTTGTGAATGTTGCTGCAAGAAGAAGTTGACGCAGAGCCCCGGTTATGCATAACCGTTATTTTTAGAATCATGTCATTTCCCCTTGCTGGGTGCTGCTCCAAGTCGGCTGGCACATGTGGGATTTGTTTCCAGTAGTTGGCATATTCTGGAACCTGCAGCATGACTTTAATTGCGTTCAGTCTACTGAGGAAGAAGTTTAAAGGAAGCCCAACACAAAAAACTGTTTAAATCCAAAAAGTACACTTGCAAGTGCACGCAGTTTTCTAGCGTGGTAAGTGGCGTGTCTTGAATAGAATAATCCCACAGAGCTTGATGTGCAGCGTTTGAAACTCTAATTTCTTGTGCTAATTCTTGTGAAGAAGGACTACCTAGTAAATCCCTCTCTGAAAAAAAATGCTATCTTGAGACATTGAATCAATCAGCAAAGTTTTAAAGTCACAACGCTTTCCTGACTGGAAATCACACACGCAGCACACCAACCCAATGTGAAAATGACAAGACAGCTAGGTTCAGTTGCTAACAACACAAGTGCTGGGCGGAAATGTCGTCACTGTTACTAATCAGCTGATTCTATCTAGTCTTGTGATTGGGGGAAGGTAAGAAACATGTTTTGATATGTTTGGAAATTTAGCCGCCTAAATTTATACAATGACGTCTAACGCCTGTACTGAACGACGCCGTCTAAATTTATGGCGGCCCGACGCCCTTATGTGTAACTCGACACGAACCCGGAAACAGTGCGGCGCTTCGACTCGGCTATTGTGCAGTTGAGTAAGCCGTGGCCAGACATGTCTGACCTAGATACTACATAAAGGCAGAAGGGAGTTGTCTCCCCGGAAAAGAATGTAACAATTAATTGTGAAAAAAAATCGTCATTAAGTCGTTCTAGGTTCTTATTCAAGTCGGCATCACGTTCTTATTCAAGTTCTTATTTAAGTTCTTAACAAGTTTTTATTCAAGTTCTTAACAAGTCAACATCAAGTTTTTAACAAGTCATCATCAAGTTCTTATTCAAGTACTTATTCAAGTACTTATTCAAGTTCTTAACAAGTCGTCATCAAGTCGTCATTAAGTTCTTATCAAGTCGTCATTAAGTTTTTATCAAGTTCTTATCAAGTTCTTATTTAAGATTTTATCAAGTCGTCATCAAGTCGTTATCAAGTTCTTATTCAAGTCAATTTATAATTATTTATTAAGTTCTTGAAATATTATTCCATCTGAAATGGATCAAAATGATCTTTTGTTGTTGGCGGTTCTGGCATGCTTTTTTGTTCGGCTTCTGTATTTAGTGGCTGAGATTTTTTGGACTGCTTTGGTTTTTGCTGGCGTTGTTTATATATTTTATAACCGTAATAACCACCCCCAGCAGCAATGACGCAAAAAATGGCAACTGTTTTAAATTCAATATTCCATGACGACTTTGGTGTTGTAGGTCTTGAATCAACTTGTGTATTTACAGCTGGCATTGAAACAACTGTTGGCGTTGGCGGTGTTATGTTTTCATTATGAGTTATATTCTGTGATTGCAACATTAATTTTTTTTGTTTGTTCCACTCTGCTAATTTTTTTCCTGCTGCAACACGCCCAGGATGAGGAGGCTTTTTACTGGTCACTTTCTCCATCAATGTTTTCTGCTGATTTTCTGGCTCGGTCATTTTGAAGGGAAACAAAATCTATATGATTAAAAGTAATTAATCCCATGATTAATGGCGATAACAATGTTCCAAATCTGTAATATAGATCACATCCTAGAGACTCTAATGACTTTGTTAAAACGGGATCCTGTGTTAAATCATACATAAAATCTTGTTCAGAATCAATGGGAGCAAATCTACTAACTAGTTTAGTGTACAAACTAAGAACCGTTTGCCCAACACTTTTTACCATTCTTGACCCCAGTTGCGCTTCATACCTGTTGTGATACTTTACAATGTCTTGCGTCGACATCTGTTGAATCTGTTCTATGCTGAATTCATTTCCAAGGTACTGTTTTGTTTTTCCACACGCCGCCAAAGAATACAGCCTTTCCTTTTGGCGCATAATAGCTTGGTCATCAACTTGATCATTTGTAATCATAAGTTCAGGAAGTAGATCATCGCTGTTCATGTTTTTTATTAATTATAATTATTTTATTTTTTAAAAATGAGCACCGAAAAAACTATTACTAACCTTGTATACCATTCTGCTGTTATTGGAGGCCTAAGTGTAGGATACACAATGCTTGGTAAAAGCCTGTTAAAAATAAAACCAGCAGATCTTGGCAAACTAGACTTTGAAGACTCAGCAAAGCTGATTGCTGTTATTACAGCTTCATTTGCTACGAAAGATTTTCTAGTTAAGCAAGGAATAATTCCAGACAGTATCAATATGTAAAATTAAAAAAAATACATTTATAAAAATGGCTTCACTCGTAATGATGATTGGTGGCGCTGTGGTTAATGCGCTTGCTTTTAGCGGAAGTAATTACGCATTTAGTAAACTACAAAATAACAATGAGAGAAAAAGACATAACAGAGCTATGGAGCAACTAGCTGCTGCACAAGCACCTATGAAAAGCAAAGAATGGAGCAGTTAGATTTTATTAACGACAGACTTAAACAACAGGGACATGCAGCTTACACATTTAAAGATGTTGACCAGGCAATAAAAGAATATTTTCTAGTAACAGGCAAACAAGTTGAAACATTGCCCCCACCAAAATTTAGCGACTTTTATCAACCATCAGAAAAACAAAAGATGCAAGAAATATTGTTTATTGTCTTTGGCATGACCGCTGTGTATTTTGTTGCACAAAGTATTGGCTGAATAAAAATGTACAAAATCTATTATTCTCCAAAAGGATATTGGAAGGGAATAACAGCAATTAAAAAGCTTAGCCAAGCAGCGGGAGTCAGTGAACAAACAGCAAAAGAATGGTTATCTAAACAAGCGATTTGGCAAATTTATTTACCAGCGCCTAAACGAATACAAAGACCACACTTTGTCAACACAATACCGAACGACACCCATCAAATGGATCTTCTATATTTACCCCATGATACGATTAGACGAAAAAGATTTAAGTACGCACTTACAGTCATTGACATAGCTTCAAGATACAAAGATGCTGAACCATTAACACAAAAGAGTGCTTCTGCTGTTGCTGTCGCTTTACAACTGATATATCAACGAGGCCCGTTAACTTATCCTCGCATGATTCAAGTCGATGATGGAAAAGAATTTAAAGGTCAAGTAAATCAATTATTGTTAAAACATAGAGTTACCATTAAAAGAGGCATTCCAGGAGTTCACAGATCACAGGGTTTGGTTGAAAACTTTAACAAACAGTTATCTGAAAGGCTTTTTTCCTACCAGTATCACAGAGAGCTGATTGACAATTCTCGCAACACAGAATGGGTTAGAAGACTGCCCTCAGTTCTACGTGCAATGAATAATGAAGAATTTAAAGGTCTAAAACCAGTACAAGCAATCAAAAAACAAAAAATAAATGTTGTTGAAGGAGACGCCAGTTCATCAAGCAAACTATTACCATTTGGTTTGAAAGTAAGGTACCTTTATTTACCGGGAGAAGCAGAAGGGGACACCCGCATCAGGGCAACCGATCCAGTTTGGAGTGTTGACTCATATGAAATAAAAAGAATTGTAAAGATGAATCCGCCCGTGTATTATTTACGAGAAACTGACACAACAAAACGACCAGCCCCTCAAAGATCTTTTGTGAAAGAAGAACTGCAAATAATCCCGCCAGACACAGTTCCGCTTAATTAATTTACGTAAATATATTTGAGTTTAAAATGGAAGCTCAAAAGGAAGAAATCTTACATGAAACTAAAATGATGATAAAAAAAGAGACCTTAAAATTAATACAAGAATCATATGATACGTGTTCAGCTATTAAGGAAACAATTAAGTGGATTCATCGGTACATGGCAACGCATCCTGATCGCCTACGCCCAAAATCCCAAATTTTGATTATCAAAATATGGGATAAAGAATATCTTGAAAAAATAAAAAAAATTCGTGCACATCAAGCAAACATGAGAAAAATTTTGTCTGAATTGGATATTGATATGATTGAGCTTCTAGATAAATTTGAGGAAAAATATAAACCCGCGGATGAAGAAGGTATGTAATTATGCTGTTTTCCAATGCCCGATTGCATATGAAAACTCTGGATTAACAAACACACGTTTTGTGTTTGTTCTATCTAATGACTTCTTTGTTACAACAGTTGTGTTGATCTCATGTAGATTAGATCGTAGTTTTACGTTGTCATGATGAAAAGTCTTATTGTCAAACAATGCTTTTTTATAGTTGTCATGGGATATGCTTGATTGCACAACACTACGAGATATTCCCTTTGCTTTTTTAACAACTTTTTTTGGCTTGAAAGACTGTACATTTTCGACCTTAAACCAATAAACTCCTTGATCACACCTCCAGATAATTCATCCTTCATCTTACCTAAAACCTTCTTGTTAACAGTTGAATGCAAAGGCGAATCTTTAGGATAATCAGATGTGTCGTACCATCCCGCATGCCCTTTAGCTACTTCTAATTCCATGTCTTTATAGATATCTTCAGTAGGGATATCTATAACAAAGGAATCTGTATCTGTGTACAGAACTCTGGACTCTGGATACAAGGGCTTAAAGTAGTCATAAAGAAATTCTAACATCAAAAGCTTCGACAGCTCTAAAACAGTAAACCCAATAAAAACGGGCTTATCCAATTTGACTTTCTTTTTTTTCATCATTATGCCAAAAAGCTGATCATGAAATCTTCTGAAGTCCTGATAATTAGGTTTAGAAGTTAGCTTAATTGCATCGTTCTCTCTGGTGACCAATCTAACATCTTTACGCTTGTGCGGATTCTCCATAGTCTTTCCAAAACAGCTGTTGTTCATCAACTTGAAAAAGTCTTTTTCTGAAGCATCTGTGGATTTAGTTCTGAGATCAGTGTTCTTCATTATGTATGGTTTCATGAACTGTTCTTGATCAAAAGCAATTATACGATGAACAGCTGTCAACTTCAAACCATGTCTTAAATAAAATTGTAGAAGCCTGTAATGGCAGACATAATTTTTTTTGCCTCGAAGATTAGGCACAAGTTTAGGTGGTTCTGTTTTTGCCATCTTTAGACTTTCTGCTGCTAATGGATAGTCATTATGCAGGTCATGGAGTTTCTGAGGATATTCTAAGTCAACTTCTAAAATGTATCCACACTGTTGATCTGGCGTCAAACTGCCCAACCACTTTAATGCTTTTTGAATATTATCCGTATCACCGTCTGTGTACATTTTAAAGTTGCGTAATGGAAGTGATTGCGCCATTGCCCATCCATACAGATTGTTTGCATCTAAATACATAAGATAGTTAGACCTTTTACTTGGATCATAGTCGTCCAAGTATTTGTTGTTTGCTTTACAGTAATGGTGCGACGCCATACTGATTCCCCCACGCAATCCGTTTTCAATCATCTGAAGCATTGGCAGGTCAGACAATAAATCAATTTGTACTCCAGTAAATTTTAAGAAAGCGTCCCAGCTCATCCCGGGCGCAGAAATGTAATGCGCGGGATCCAGGCTGTAATGTTTCATGCAGGTCTTCCTATAATTTTCAAAGACGTCCGCCAACAAACAGGTATCCGCCATTAAATAGGAATCATGATAGTCTCCCATCGTTTTACACTCTAACTTCTGCCACGCATCTTGAGCATGCTGGTAATCAGAATCACTGATGTCCTTTCCTCTGAGACTAGAAAAGAACGCTCCTTTAGGCGGAAGTGTATCTTCGTCAAACCTTTGCCAACTGTTCATGTACTCATAAGGGTAAACGCCCTTTCTAACAAGAGTTGGGTCAAAATATTCTTCTGTTATTGGGCAGGACTTTAAGGACATAGCCAGTGACTCTAATGAACCCATCATGTGTTGCATAGAGTCGTAGAAAGACATGTTATTTAAAGTGAAACACATGTACTTTTCTGATGACTGTGCAATGCATGACACCCTGAAGTCGCTGGTTACTGCTTGCATTATAAGGTGAGAGTCGTAACCTCGCAAGTTGTGAAAGAATATAGGCAGCTTCCATGTCTTTGGTTCAAACTTTAGTTGAAGATTGCATTTGTTATGTGCTGCTCCTCTAAACTTTCCACTAATGTGATCATGGTCTCTTACTGTTGGATTCTCTGCGGTGGCAACCAAGGCCGCCCCACAAATCCAACAGTGAGTGGCTGAGTCATACTGTTGTTGGTCTTCAGGCGTCATTATGATTTCAGATAAGTTTAGATTATTAGAACAGGCATTACGCACTTGCTGCATGCGTTTTAAGAAGTATTTTGCAGCATTTGGTCCTCTGTATAATTCTGGCTTTGAATGGGCGCCATCCGACCTAACAATGATGAAGGCAAATGAGCAAATCTGATGATTACTCATTAAGACTGTTTTAGGAAGTTTCTGTGGGGTTGGTCCTTCATAAGGAACAATGAGTGATTCGAAGTCTGCGTAAACAACATATGGACTAGTTTGCAACCGTTTCCAGTTCTTAAAAACTAACTTTACTACCTTCTCCGGGCGTAATTAGTTCTGTATCACAGTCAACTGGGCTAATACAATGTTTTACATGTTCGCTTGCTGCTTTAACAGATGGAATTCTTGTTAAACATTTTCTACAGAATTCTTGTTTGCTATGTTGTTTTGTAGTATGCACTAGTAATCTACTCATTGTGCGTATCAATGTGTAATGTGGTAGCCCTGTTGGTGAAAACATCAGTAGTAAGTCAACATGATTTTTGTCTGGTTCGCCAATCGTTGGACTGTTCTTGGACACTTTAATCGGCTGTAGATTTGTTTCCTCATCCCATATGTAGATATTAACAGTTATTGGTTTGTTTTGTTCTTCAAACTGATCAATCTGATTTACACTAACAGGAAAGGATATTCCTCTAAAGTTAAGATCATTGATGTAAGGTTCATAGTTAGACACTCTCTCTGCGTTTTTGCGGAATACATGCAGCCTAGCAAGAACGCACCACATAAAACATTTGTTGTCTGAATTCTTTATGTTTAGAACTGCTCGTTTTGCAACTAATGATGGAGGTAGTGGAATGTAAGCCTTGCCAACAATCGGCTCATACTTAGCCTGTTTTAATCTGATCTCTAAGACTTTACCCTCTGACCAGCCAGAGCCTCTCATTTTGGCTTCTTCAGCGGCCACATCAAACTGTGTAAGCAGCTGGTCTGCCCAACCAGGTGTTAAGTCATTAGAGGAAAGAATAGTCTGCTGTTTAGTTGAGACCCAGACTTCTAGATTTTCTTCATTTATTGTTATATAGTCGATTAAAACAACTAACCTTACTTTAACTGGAGGGTTTATTGTTAGTTTACTTGGAACTTGAGAAATAGCGTGTACAACGCTTTCCCGCACGTTTTTTGGATTAATAACTTCTAAATCAATCTCATTTAGTGCTCTTGACAAACGCTCTTCCTCGAGCATTGCTTCAAACAATTCATCTGAACCTTCATATATCTTATCCATGTTGAGCTTCTTTTCTAACTCAAAATATTTATTTAAATAAAAAAAAATAAAAGTTAATCAGAATCAATATCAACGGTCTTTTTGTGCTTGGACTCATAAACTAAAGTATAAACGCCCTTTGGGGTTGTTAATGTGAGCTGTTTAGAACAGAGTTTAATGTTTCGTTTACTTTTTTTAAACATTCCTTTTTTATCTGGTCGGTGTCTGGTTGTTGAGAAAAAGTTGCCCTTGCCTTTCTTTGAAGATCAAACTTTTGTCTTTTGTAGTCCTCAAAATCAGCCTGTAGGCGACTAAATTCTTCATCCGTGATGTTCGAGTCGGCAAGTGCTTTATTTATTGTCAGTTTGAAGGAACTAAGTTTAGCTGTTATTAGTTGAACTATAGCTGTGTGCTTTTGGAGTTTAGCTTTTATTTTTTTGCTGACAGCGCTTACAGCCAATGAACACAGGCCAAGAGTTAAAGACAAACCACCTAGAGGTAAAGCTGCCGGTGCACCTACGCCTGTTGCTAAGAGACCTACACTTGTTCCTGCTGACAGAGCACTAGTGATCGATGCTCCAGTATTAACATATGTAACAGCATTAAAGACAGCAGAATACCTTCGTTTGGTTTTGCTGTATTTTGAAAGGTCCTGCTCTAGTTGGGTTTGCATTTGTGTTATGTTTGTTAATCTGAAAGTTTTTATGTCTACAGCAACAGAGTTCTCTTCTTTGGGCACTTTCGGATAAACCTGAACAGACATGCTTTTTTAAAAAAATAAAAATAATTTAGTATTGGATATCTTTTAATCTGTTATCTTGAATATTCAGCTGCGCATCATATATTAAAAACAAATGTACATTAAGTGGTTTATCACTCTCTTTTTCTTTATCAATTTGAATGTTTATTACGTCTTTAACTGTTCTCCCACTCCCATGCAACTGATTATCTTCTGTTGACCTTAGGTCAATCCATAAACCGTATTTCGTTGTTAAATATTCATCAAGTCTAACACTGTGAAGGTGTAGATCTTTAGACACAAGGTCTACTGTTGGATTTCTACACCTCCCGCCTCCAAACAATTTTCTTATTTCATCAAAATGATGATAAGGTTTAAGCCCGCTACGTAGACTTGGTTAGGACTACCCTCAATTGAACATTGTACTTTCGTTATTTTAGGATTGATAAACTTTTCACTTTGTCTTTTGAATGGTTCTTCATCTTCACACAGCAATAAAATACCTTTAAGGGATCTTGCTGTGGCACTAAAACTAAAGTTCCATATTGTGTCTGCCCTGCTTTTAGGATATTTAGTATGATGAATCACTCTTTCGTAATATATTGCTAATTTTGACTGATATTGTTGCTCAATCAGCCTTGCTAAGTTAGGGTTGCTAACAATGTCAAACTCTAACGAGATGTCGAAAATGCTGTACTTTGCGTTAGAGTCTGTAGATTTAATGACACGTTTGTATTCATTAAAAGTTAGTTCATATGACAATCTGTCTTTTAATGCTCCTTGAAAGTATGGCGCATGCGCTTTTAACAACTCAAAATCTAAGGGTATAGAAAAGCGATTTCCATAAGCAAAACTTACAGCTTCATACTTGTTGCCGGCTTTAGCGTCTTCGGCGTCTATTCTGTGTTTTAGTGCTTCGTTATTTTCGATTCCTTGAAACGCAAGATCGGCCCTTTCATTATCGGTTAGCCATAGATCACAATAGATTAAAAATATGTCTGCATTGTGTAAAGAAAATATTTCTTGCCCCTCAAGTTTTATAGAAATTTTCTTAACGATTGCCCGTCCCAGATTCTGGACTACTGTCCTGTTTTCGTCTGTTGCTGATTCTAGTTCTATTTTGAAAGTAAGTCGTGCAGATCCCGGCACAATCACTTCATCTGCTCCTAGGTCTGGAAATTTAACAGTAAGAATTTGATCTGAATCAATAGTAGATGGATTATTTGGAACAATAATATTCTGTTTATTTCCCTTCACACCAAAGGGCTCTTTCAGTCTTCTATGCGGGTCAAGAATCGAGCCATATGCTTGTGACATTTTTTTTATAAAACAAAATAAAAAGTTAATTATTTAAAAACATGGCAGGCATTGAAGGTGAAGAAGATTATGATGTTTTTGATCCTGGAGACGACATGAGTGAAATGACTCCTTTGACACAACCATCGCGCTCAGTGCAGCGTGAATTAACAGAAGAAAGGGCCGAAGCATTTTACAAAAGTTTAGGCCTAGAACCTCCCGAATTTATAGACCCTGATTTTGAATTAAAAGATGGCCATTTGTCTGTGAGAAACGATCAAGGGCAACTTGTTCAGCTTACAACTAAACCAGACCCATTAAAGTTTTTAGCTAAGAGTACAATTAGACAAAGACTCAGTGTGCGCGATCAAAATCGCCTTGGCATTACTAAACCAAAATTAGATAGGGAAGCAGTTGCTAAACTTCAAAACACACTACAAGAACTCCCAACAGATAACCAAATACAAAACATGGAACTTAAAGATTTAAGCCCAACAACAGACGAAATAATACAAGCAGAAACCAGTTTTTCAGAAGAAACAGCATTAAAAACTATGCACGATCCGCCGCTACCTATGAGAGAAATAACGGCCCTTGATCATGCTTTGAGAAGCATCAGAGGCGAATTAACAAACAATTTAGCAAAACTGGGTGAACTAGATGAGCATATAAAAAGAGAAAAAGAAAAACTAGTTGAGGCTGATGACCACAACTTAGGACCTGGTGTTAAAGAAAGAATAACACAAAGACTAAAAGATCTTGAACAAGAGAGATCAGCAAGACTAGAAGTGTTGTCTACTAACCGAGAACAATTACGAACTCAAGTGAGCAGAATAAGAGAAACTATCCAAAGAATTTTATATGAAGACACAACACTAGCAGAACGAATAAGAACACTGTTTAGAGAGCAAGGTGTCACATTAGCAAGTGTTATAACAGCCTTAGGATTTGCAATAAGTACACTGGTGTTGGCTATTACAGGCGGTGGTGGTGGGGAGCAGTGCCACCAGGCCCGCCAACTCCGTCGTCAGATAAATCATGGGTAAAAAAACAACTCGATCACCTTGCAAACTTACTAAAAAAATTAGCCAGTAAAGCAATAGATTCTTTGCCTAGTATAATAGGAGGGATCGTTAGCTGGCTTTTGTCTGCCGCAAGTAAAGTAGTTGGCTTTATGGCTGAGCACTTATGGGCATTAGTTGTCTTAATAGTTGGGTTACTCTTTAGTAAGATAAAGACCAAGTAATCCTAGGGCAGTTAATCCAATAACAAGTGCCGTCTTTTCATATTCATGGGGGTCGCTTTTATTCACCATGGGGATTGGTTGGGGGTGGGGTTTTGAGGGGGGTATTGGATGGGGTTTTGGGGCCTTGGGGATTGGTGGGGATTCTTTTTTTATTGCTATTGCTGGCTTAGAATTTATGTCGTTTTTTCCGACCTTCTCTTCTTTACCAGCCACAAGGATTTCATTATTATAGTTTATTATTGTTCCTATCTGGAGTCTGAGGTCAGAAGGCAGCATGTATAAACCAGTGCCAACAGCAAAGTCTACTTTCGATCTTGCGTATTGCAAAACATTTTGGTACCTTTTAATACTTGAAGGCAAATCAATTGCAGAATTAATAGAATCCTCTAAATTTGCTAAATATTGTTTTTGGGCGTCAAAGCCAGTAGAAGGATCAATTATGTTTGATCTCGTTTGTGCTTGCGAACCTAGCAAACACCAAACATAAGTACGAATAGAGTCGTTTATTCGTTCTATTCCCGCTTTTGTTAGACCCTTAGAAGTATCCAAAATAAATGTTGTCCATGCTGTTTTATGCTCTTGCTCTATGGACCCGAGGTGAACAGTTGTGCCTGAAGAGAAAGATGTGTAAGGAGGATTGTAATCATAGTTATACTTTCTGTGCACGCCCCAAAAATAAGGGGTGCCTAAACCATGATTAAGATCCAACTTTTGTCTAAAGTCTGTCTTTGGGTCAATATCAAATTCGTTACAGATCCTTTCAAAAGCCTTGTAATCTATTCTGTTGCTGAATGGATTAAACGTTTTGTCATTTGGTAATGGCGCTTGCAGTTCAGATAAAATACGTCTGAAGGTGTAATAAAAATGAAATCTATACACTGACCTCACCAAAGGATCAGGATGATTTAAATGATCAGCATACGACACTCCACACCCAGTTGATGCACAAAACACAGCAAAGTTTAACTGGTTCTGATAAAACTGCATCGGATGACTGAACCACACTTTCGGGATGTAGTCGTTTTTGATAGGAGGGTTAAGATAACGATCCAATGGAGTACTAACCTTTACTTGAAAGGCGTCAGTCTGAGTCACAGAAATGTCGAGGGTATCAGTTGTTATATCTTTAGGACTGTAGTGCGGTCCAACAGAATATTTTGCATTAGTATATTTGAATGCACTCATTTTTAAATTTGTTTTAAAAATGTTTGTAACAATAACAACTCAAGACAGTCCTTCGTTTTTAGAATATGCTATTGATAATAACTGCGGAACCCAAAGGGTCGCACTCCATGAAATTTTTTACAAAGTCGTATGGTTTAATATAACTGAATCCAAGGAGAATAATAAGATTAAAAAATTTGATAATAGAGGAAACTTAGTTAGCCAGTTAACCATACCTGATGGTTATTACGGGTTTTGCTCGCTAAAAGAAGCAATGAGTAACTTCGACATTACTCTCAAACTTAACAATGCAAATTTGAAAATAATGTTGACATTCAAACCTGAAGAAGAAGTAGACCATTACCTTTTTGATGTAGAGCTAGCTAAAATGTTAGGCTTTGCAACTGACAATCATGGTTTTAGAGTTACATCAGACAAAACTACTTATGAGGGAGAAAACCCGCTCGATCTTGCATTACATTCATTACTCTATGTTCATTTGGACGAGCTGAGCACTGATGAAAACTTATATGATGGAAGGCCCTCAACTGTTTTAAGAGCTCTTCCATCAGGGAAAGCTGCATATTGCGATTATGAAATTATACAATTCCCTAATTTACAGTTTAAAAGATTAGCTTGTGGGAGGGTCAGATCATTTAATATAAAGATCACAGATAAAACAGGGAAAGTCGTGAAATGTGATAACCTGCACATTGTTTTAGAAATAAAATAATACGTTGTTTTAAAAAATGTCACGTGGACCAGACGATTCGGGGGTCACATTAGCGCCTGAGAGGTGTGTAACTTTAGAATTAAAAGACCTTGCAGACGTTGAGGACTTTGAACAAAACGGTGAGATAGGCACTTTATATGGTTTTGAGTACACTAAAGATGGTTATTATAAGCGCAAAGAGGTTGACGACAACAAAAGGTTTCCTAAACTAGAACAACTACGCAATGTAGAAGCAAATAATGCGGGTCAGTATGAATATAAAATAGTTCGAAAAACTGACAACAAATGGCACTTAGAACCATATTTAGAATGGGACATAAAATTTGAATTCTTAAGCCTATTTACATTTTTTGACCGTCAAAAAAGTTTCAGAAAAGCATTGAACTCTGGCCCTTTACATGTAAGTCTTATGCCAGAGGACAACAGTCGGAAAGAGATCGAAATAAAGCCGTTTGGGGACAAACAGTACATCCTCCACAGAAGAGAATCGGTTTTAAAGAAAGCTTCTACAAAATTACAGTTCATTCCACGCACAAAATTAGGAGACACGTTCACAATGATATTTAAAATTTCTGTCTTAAAAGATGAGGCGAGAAATGGAGCTCTGGGCGTCAGTGACAATCTTATGAAAGGAATTCTTATTAGCTGGCAAAACTTAGACGTTGACAAACTTAAAGTTACTGTCGTTGTTCTTTACAATGGCGAGGATATTAAGGTCATAACAACAAGCAACAAAATTGATATTAGTTTAAATAGAAACGATCTTACAGAACTGAACTGGATTAATCTTACACATTTGGGCCTTATAGGGTTTTATTATACTGAACAAGTTTTGACAGAGAGTATGATAAAAACAATAACTGGATTAGATTAAATTCTGTTTTAAAACTATGGAGCAGACAACTTTGGTGTCAATGCCGATGTTAAACTTTATGACAAAAACCCCTCATTGTTCATTGATTTGTGGACAGACTGGTTGTGGAAAAACAATATTTGTCCTCGACCTATTACAAACAGTTTATAGTTATAATTTTGATCATATTGTAATTTTCTGTCCGACACTTAAATGGAACAAAGCATATCACGATAGAAGGTTTATATGGACGGATGATGAAATCTATTTAGTTGATCCTAGCAATAAACTTAGCGAGTGCTTAGAACACTTTTATAAATTGTTTGAGGGAACGCAGACACTATTTATTATAGATGACTGTTCGGCAGAAAGAGACATAGTTAGAAAAAGAAATACTTTATCAAAACTGGCTTTCAGTGGAAGACATGCTGGGATAAGTGTGTGGATTTTATGTCAAAAATATAACTCAGTTTTAAAAGACTTTAGAGAACAGTTCAAGACTGTAGTTTTATTCCACATGAAAGACAGAGACGCATTTGATGAATGTATGCGTGAAAATGATGTTATTGAAGACGATCAAGAAAAACGAAGGATTAAGCAAAAACTTAAGTCTCAAAAGTTTTCTAAATTAGTGTTAAAAACAGATAATCCTACACATTATGTATGTTTGTAAAGTGTTTACTATTAGAGAACTATAAAATAGGCATTCTGGGTAAGCCGGCGGAGCAACAGCGAAACCGGCTTCAGCCGGTTGGAGCTGGCGGAGGTGGGTGAGCCAGAATGCCTATTTTATAGTTCTCTCTCTCTCTCTCTCTCTCTCTCTCTCTGTGGTAAAATGAGACTACGTGGTTCGCCGAAATCTGTCAAAATCTGTCAACTTTCCTGCGATTGGCAGGCTCAGCTGCCGCTCTTCACTAGTGAGAAACGTAAAGCTTTAAAAGCATCATGGCGGACTGACGGGTGTGGCGAAGGATGATCAGACTCTTCAACAGTCACGTGCTCAGCACGAGGTCTGGTGTCGGTTTGAAGCGTGATTATGGCGGCGAGCACAGTGGACCTGGACCCGGTGTAACAGCCCATTCTTACCCCCCCCCCCCCTCTGGAACTTGCCCCGGGGTAAGTCTGGGCTAGCCTGCTTTTACCCCCGGGGTCATTCCAGGACTAGCTGGAACTTACCCTCCCTAGTTGGAACTGACCCCCCAGTCATCTACATTGTACAAGGTACACAGGCACCTAGGAGACACTAATTAGCTGTAAAAATGGTTAAAATCTCTGATATACATTAAAGTGACCAATGGTCAGTGACACTGACCACTGGTTGTCTGCATTGCACAAGGTATACAAACACTCATGAGATACTGATTAACTGTAAAATAGTCGAAATATCTGATTTACGTCATCGTGACCAGTGATCAGTGGCACTGACCACCAGTCGTCTGCATTGTACAAGGTACACAGGTACTCGGGAGACTATAATTAGCTGCGAAATAGTTAAAATCTCCGATTTACGTCATAATGACCAGTAGTCAGTGGCACTGACCACAAGTAATCTACATTGTACAAGGTACACAAGCACTCGGGAAACACTAATTAGCTGTTAAATAGTTGAAATCTCCGATTTACGTCATAATGACCAGTGGTCAGTGGCACTGACCACTAGTCATTTTCATTGTACAAGCTAAGGTACACAGGTACTCATGAGACTCTAAATAGCTGTAAAATAGTAGAGGCAAACCGGGATGAAGCAACAACGGTACTTGGTCACAATGACACGTGGTCACAACGACATTTTGTCACATCTGCGCTTGGTCACACTGGCACTTGGTCACATTGGCATGTAGCCGTCTTTCTTTCCCACGCATGCATGGGCGTACTCACACACCCGAATATTGACCCACGCATGTAAGCTAGCGCGAGAAATGTTAATACGTATCTGTTAGTGAACCAGGGTGCGTGTGTGAGTGTGTGTGTGGGGGGAGGGGGAGGGGGGTTGGGGAAGTAGGAGGTCCATCTATTGAGAAGAGTCTAGAACTACACTTTGTCAAAACCCAACTGACTGTATACTTATAGGAAATGGGAGAGGGGGTGTAAATATGCAGGCTAACACAATTTTTTTAAAGGCGGGTGTGCGTGTTGGAAAAAGGCACAGGAAAACCCTGAATAACCCTCTCTTGTTTGAAGGGTGGGGTGGGGTGGGGTGGAGGAAGATTCCAAATAGTCCTAGATTGACCCTTTGGGGGGGGTGGGGGTGGGGTGGGGGTAAATCCAGGCTAGCACAAACTTACCCCCGTGGGGGTAAGTTTCAACTAGGGGGGGTAAGTTCTAGCTAGTCCTAGAATGACCCCCCGGGGGTAAAAGCAGGCTAGCCCAGACTTACCCCAGGGTAAGTTCCAGAGGTGGGTAAGAACGGGCTGTTACACCGGCCGCGCATTACAAGGCCGTGCCCGATCCAGTTGTCCGGGTCCTTGACAGATACTGGCACTTATTGTTGATATGAATAGTATTGGATCTAAAATTGAAGATTTACCAAACTGTTTAAAACATTCTTATTTTCAAAACGTAAAAGAAAACATCAAAATGGATTGAATGAAAACAGTAATAAAACCCTTCAAGGACTTTTGAATCAATGTGAATGTTTCTTAGTTTTTGTAGAACATACTCTTGACTGGCACTTTTTGGTTAATATGAATAGTATTGGAGCTAAAGGTGGAGATTTGCTTGTAACTTTGTTCATTTGGTTAAAAAAAAAAGAAAAAGAAAAGAAAAGAGAAGATACCTTTTTCACCAGTCACCATTTTCTCCCACTTTTCGTGCTATGTTATCCCACGCAGCAGAGAGAACATATCTCTGGTGGTATGATTCTTGAATTTTTTTGGTATAAATAAATGATGTGAGCCCACGACAGCGATGAGTATTTCGTCGTCTATGTTGGAAAGAAAGATAAATAGTGTAAAGAAAGTCAGAGAAGGTGTTAGGTCCCTTCACCAGGACAAACCGGGCAAAGTACGGTTTGCACGACCGGCATAATCCGGGCTCTCATCACACGGGTCAGGCCGGGTGCACTATGCACAGCTCTGGCCGTCGCCAGTCACTTGAAAAAGAGATGAACCGTAGTAGGGTTTTTTTTTTTTTTTTTTTTTTTTTCCCGGACGGGCGGTGCACGGACGGGTCCGGGTCCGGGTCCGGCTTAAGAGGCGAAGCTCATCTGGACTCACCGTCATCTTGGTGAAGTGGTTCACGTGTATATCTCTCTAATGGTATGCCACTCTCGGCCTGTCGTTGTGTGGCGTTCTCTCTCATCCTATCCACTCTCGCACCATTTTGCTCCCTCCCCCCCCCCCCCCCCCCTTTTCCTCTCACCCTCACCGTCTCCCTGTCCTTCTTTTCGTACCGTGCTAGTGTCCCGTATTTCTGACCTGTCCTCGCTGTCTTCCTCTGCCTGTCTTCGTGACCATGCTGCTGATGGCCATGTCAGGAGCGTCCTGTGGTGCGTGTTGATGTCTGTGATGTGTGACGTCTGTCAGAGACGTACTGGAGAACAGCTGATTTCTTTGTCTACATTTGTGTGCTGAACAGGCGCTGCAATACATCTTGTTTTGTGAGTTTATGTGCAGTTAGGCTCTCTTTTTCTTTCTCTCTCTCTCTCACACATACAAGCATGCACGTATGCATGCGCGCGCGCGCGCGCGCGCGCCACACACACACACACACACACACGCGCGCGCGCGCACATACACACACCCATACGCACGCAGGCACGGATACACACACATACACACACACGCACACATACAAACACTTCACACACAATCTTACACATACCCCCCCCCCCCCCCCCCCACACACACACACACACACACACGTGCGCCGGCACATACAGAGAGAGAGAGAGAGAGAGAGAGAGAGAGAGAGAGAGAGAGAGAGAGAGAGAGACCGACAGACAGACACAGACAGACAGACAGCCAGCCAGACAGACAGAGGCATAAGAACAGAAACAAAAACATAGACAGGGAGAGAGAGAGAGAGAGAGAGAGAGAGAGAGAGAGAGAGAGAGAGAGATCCACAGAGAGAGACAGATAGACAACCAGACAGACGGACAGACAGACAGAGTCAGAGACAGAGGAACAGAGGCAAAAGCTCAGAGAGAGAGAGAGAGAGAGAGAGAGAGGGGGGGGGACCACTATGGGAACCTGTTGGCGTCAAATGCCGATGGTAAGCGTTTTTCCTGTATTCCTGAGGAAAACAAGACATAATCATTCAGGAGAACAGCAATACTAACGAAACTGTACCAAGGAAACTCAGAAGAGAGAGAGAGAGAGAGAGAGAGAGAGAGAGAGAGAGAGAGAGAGAGAGAGAAGTCTGTCTCTGTGTGTATTATATGTGTTGTGTTGTGATGTACTGTGGTGGTGGTGGTGGTGGTGGTGGTGGTGGTGGTGTGTGTGTGTGTGTGTGTGTGTGTGTGTGTGTGTGTGTGTGTGTGTGTACATACGGTGAAAATCAGTCACCAATATGCTAATGCCGGTTTTCTCCCTTTACCTGAAGATGATAACTACTCACAGTGGTTTCCTCAAGGGTCACCTGTACAGGGAGCAGGATTTGGGCGCCGGGAAAAGAGTTGTGATCCTCGGGAACAACCAGATGATAGCTGTTTCCCCCAAGGGAGGAGCAATAACTGTTTTTCCTTGGGAAAACAGACGTGACCCGTACAGATAATGGCCACAAGACATAGTTTCTCTGTCACGGCCATTTTCTTGGCGATAATACGTGTTTTCCCAAGGAAAACAGGCCAACACGACCAATACCTGCTTCTGACGCTACCGTGTGTCCACAGACCACGGTCAGCCAGACACAGACATCAGTCTCCAGGTGACTGATTTTCACCACGCGTCGGCACACCTACACCCACACACCTGGGTTCCCCCGGCGTGGTTTAATTCGGTGTCTAGTCTTGAAACAATGGCACGCTAGGAATGTCTGAGGCTTTATGGCCGTTGATTTCAATACAGTAACTCGATGGGAAACGATCACAAATAACTTCGTGGAGAGAGAGAGAGAGAGAGAGAGAGAGAGAGAGAGAGAGAGAGAGAGAGAGAGAGTCTGTCTGTGTCTGTGTATTATGTTGTGTTGTGTTGTTGTGTTGTGTTGTGTTGTGTTGTGATGTAGTGTGGTGCGGTGTGGTGTGGTGTGGTGCGCGCGCGCGTGTGTGTGTAAGAGAGAGAGAGAGAGAGAGAGAGAGAGAGAGAGAGAGACAGACAGACAGACAGACAGACAGACAGACAGACAGACAGACAGAGACAGAGAGAGTCTGAAAACCTTCATTCGGTCAGGGATTAAGTGTTTTGGCGGCGCCTACACTTGAGAGAGAGAAAGAAAGTGAGAGAGAGAGAGAGAGAGAGAGAGAGAGAGAGAGAGAGAGAGAGAGAGAGAGAGAGAGAGAGAGAAGCATGACACGAATTCTTGTACGATTGAGTATGAAATACACATCCAACAAACATTTAACAGACGAATGAGAGAGAGAGAGAAGAGAGAGAGAGAGAGAGAGAGAGAGAGAGAGAGAGAGAGTGAGAGAGAGATGTACAAACCACATATTTTAACACATATCCAACAAACATTCCACGCATTTAACAGAAGAGAGAGAGAGAGAGAGAGAGAGAGAGAGAGAGAGAGAGAGAGGAGAGAGAGATGAGAAGAGATTTCACATGAACTCTTGTGCAATGCACACATGAAATGCACATCCAATAAACATTTAACAGAGAGAGAGAGAGAGAGAGAGAGAGAGAGAGGAGAGAGAGAGAGAGAGAGAGAGAGCGAGAGAGAGAGAGAGACAGACAGACAGACAGACAGACTGAGAGGGTGTGTCTCTGCTCTAGACTACGAAAGGAGAACAAGAAAACCATGATTATGGAAAAGCAAAAGAAAAGAAAAGCACTCAACTGTGAGAGATTCCTTTTACCAAAAGACCCCTTTTCCATGCCGTGCGGCCATAAGAAGCCTTGCCGGACAGGTTTCTATAAACGTCACAGCCGGGTTCTCGGACTGACGAAACCCCATAGACCTGACTTATTCAAAAAGACTCGTTCTTCCGAAGCAGGCAAACATGAATGGATTCTTTTTCATCATATATTCACTTTCACAGGCATTCGTATTCCAGTTAATCAAGCGTAAATCGAAAATATCCCTAATAATTTGTGGACAAAATCAATGCGAAAACAAGTATTGCCTCTGTAGAAAGTAGGCTACTAGGTTTTCTCGATCACCAAAACACGATTATCCTGTTAAAAAAAAAAAAAAAAAAAAAAAAAAAAGAAAAAAGGAGGGGGAAGGGAAAGGGATGGTCTTCAGAATAAATCATGTGAACGGTGTACGTGGTTTGCCACCCTGGGGCAAGCTGAATGACAACAGATCTTGCCGATCGTTATTCTTGTTTACGAAGCACACAAATAAAGAATTAAAAGATGTTCAGTCTTAACGAAAGTACGTGATTTAATTTTCGGCTCATGGCGCTGCGATGGCACGATGTTGCCGACAGACAAAGCGGTGACTTTTATTGTTGTGTGCTGAGTGGTGCATATTGTACTGAGCTGTTGCGTGCCACCTATCACCTATCCCGGAGACTTGAAGACCGTTGGGGCGCCACAGAAAGAGTGATGCTGTCCTCCCATCTCTTTCTCTGTCTGCCTCTCCTTCTGTCTCCTCGCACTGTTCCTTGTAGAATGGGTTTGGCAGGTTCTGTTGATCTTGAAACAGGATCATACCATCTCATTTCCCTTCTTTACACTGTGGACAAGAGGTCTTCGTATGGTCCAATGCCTTGCCTTACTCTTGTCTGGACCTCCAAGTTGGTAATTGTTGTCTTTGCATGAAATGACAGGGATCTTGCGGAAGCATCCCATCTCTAATGCCTGAACCCTTCTCTCAAGTTCAGCTGTCAGAGTCCACGTCTCACAGGCATAGAGAAATAAGACGATGACCAGCGAGCGCATCAGTCTGATCTTGGGACTGAGACTGATCAGACTGTTGCACCCCTCACTATTTTGATAAATCGGTATTGTGTTGAAGAACTCCAGTCCTCCTGACCCGAGCCCCTGAAGATCCTGAAGTGAAGCTCAAAACTGTCTGGTGAGCTTTCCTTCCGGTCTGCTGTCCCAGCAGTTTGGAACTCACTACCTCCCACTTTAGACAAATCTGTCCGCCTTACCCGCACCAATAAACACCTGTTTTTTTCAATGAGACATCTTACACCGTACTGTTCCTACAGTCTCACATTTGCCCTTCCCATCTTTTGGTCCGTCTATCTATCTGTCCGTCTGTCTATCTATCTATCTAAACACACACACACACACACACACACACACACACACACACACACACACACACACACATACACACACACACACACACACACACACACACACACACACTATGTAATCCAATAAGTCAGTTATCTGAGAACGAATGAAAGGATTCGTGGTGTGTGAAAGCGCAATGGTTTGTTTACTATCAGAATAGCACTGTACAATATTACTTAGCATTATCATCACTGTCTTGTATCAGTTGTGCCACCTTATGATATTGCAGTGTGGAGCTTTGTGTTCTATCGTGCCATGCTGCATCGCTTTGGGATGTATTGTACTGCATTGTAGTGCTCTCCATTGTGGGTCTGTTGCACGGTCTGTACTGTATTCTATCACACAGTGGTGCATTGTGTGTGTTTTTTGTGTTACACTGCACTCTGATATATCGTACTAAGTGTGAAATGTATATCTATAGTTATATGTGTGAAACCATATTCACAAGCATAGACACTTTTGATAAACTGACTTAAATGTTCTGTTCTGATCTGAGCAATTCAGAAAAACGAACGAGGAATTTCGATCGACATCATCATCGTCATCATCATCATCGTTAACACTAAAGATGTCGACGTCATGACACATTAAAAGCAGTCGAAAGGTATTGATGTCATTGCAATATCAAGCAGGAGCGAGCTGAGTGACGTCATCATCACATTAAGCAGGAGAAAAGTATCGACGTCATCATCACATTAAGCAGGAGAAAGAGCGTCGACGTCATCATCACGCTAAGCAGTGGCATACTGTCGGCGTCATCATAGTCATGATAGTAAGCAGTCGCAATCTGTCGACGTCATCATGACATTTAGCTAAACAAAAGTGACGACGTCATCACCACATTATGCAGAAACACCACTGCAACCGTTGTCCACGTCTATCAACATGGCTGGCAATGCAGTCACATCATTATTTTTAGTTCGAAATTATTTGAAAATGAACGAGTCAAGTTACGAATAAAGGGAAAATGAATTAAAGTGACAGAAAACACCATCAGCCCACTACAAGAGAATTTCCCATCGTGTGTCTTTCCTGCAAAATCGGTTGCCCTTTTAGCGACAAAGTTAGCTTTTCAAGGTATTTGCAGCCCTCTAAACGAAAAATGACCACACCCCACCCCTTCCGCTTTCCAGGCTTATTTGTTTTTAAATCGGTTAGTCACAAGTGGTTAAAAGGGATTCCAAATCATAAAAACAGTACTGCTGAACAGCGTTACTCACAAAACCTCCCCTTTTCCTAGGCGCAGCTTTTTTATTTACTTTTTTATTTACAAGGTATCAAAATGTATTTGAAATCACAGAAATTTATTTTCCCGCCTTCTTTCACTTTGTCGGGAAAAGGACATTTACAAAATTTTCCTCCCCTAAAAAAAAAGCTACTATAATGGTCGCTTAAAAAGGACACTGATCTTCAATTTTTCCCTAAAAACAAATAAAAGACAAAAACAAACAACAACAACAACAAAAACTCACTCAAAAGAAAAGAAAAGAAAAAAGAAACCAAAAAAAAAAAAAAAAAAAGAAAGAAAGAAAGGGCCGTTGCCCGAGTTTCAGACCTCACGCAGTCAACCACACATATTCCCACTCCTGTTGCATACCAGCAACCCCCCCCTCCCCCATCCCATTCATACCCCTAAACATCCCCCCCCCTCCACTTCCAGTACTATCACCCACCGACAACAGTTGGCATTGAGGACCGATGAGGTGTAACCACCATTTAAAAAGCCTCGTGTTTGTGTCGCAGTGTGGAAACTCCGAGCACTGCCCGCAATCAAAGCGCCGTTTGCCACAGCCGGTGTCAGCCGGTGACATAAACTGTAGATCGTTTGACGGGTCGCCCACCGGGGCTTATGGTAAAGACTGTGAGCGTAGTCTCCCCTGATACCTCCACCCATCCTGGGGCCAAACACACCCTCTTTTTTATTTCTCCTCACTCTCGGACCATCTACCCTTTCCACCTCCATCCGGCTTTCAATCGTTTCGGTTTATGAAGGGGTCCAAAAAGTTCACAGAGAACACGTTTTGTTAATTGTGAACGACGGTGTTGGATGAAAATGACCCACAGTCTATTGACAACGTTCTATTGACAACGTTCCCCGATTTCCGATCCGGTCTACGATTGTAGGAGCCAACATTGAGGCTAGTGTGACAAGTGCGTGGGAGAGGGGGGGAGGGGGGGGGTTAGGAAGACAGGGTTGGCGGGAGGAGAGGGGGGAGGAAAGGTGTGGGATGTGGTGGAGAATGATGTGGTGAGTGGTGTGGCAGCTCGTGTGGTGGGGTGGACGTTTGCTTCTGCAGCCTTTTTGTGTCCGTTACCAATACGGCCTCAGCTTGCCACGGCTCTTTCAAAGGAACTGGACAGAACTGCGGCATTCTGGAGCTCAGGTCCTCTCAAGTTCTCTGTGAGTTCTAAAGTGAGGTGGGTTCAGGCGGAAATCGGAACAAACTTTTAGAAGGAATTTAAGAGTGACTCCCGTCATGGACAAACAAATTACAAGAAAAAACATGACGCGTTTCGACTTCTTAGGTCTTCTTCGTGTGTGTATGTGTATGTGTGTGCGTGCGTGCGTGCATGCGGGCGTGTGCATGTGTGTGTGTGTGTGTGTGTGTGTGTGTGGTGTGGTGTGTGTGTGTGTGTGTGTGTGTGTGTGTGTGTGTGTGTGTGTACGTGTTTGCAGTGTGTGTGTGTGTGTGTGTGTGTGTGTGATGAGAGAGAGAGAGAGAGAGAGAGAGAGAGAGAAGAGAGAGCAGGGAGAGAGAGAGTATGTGCGCGCGCACGAGAGTGTGTGTGTGTGTGTGTGCGTGTGTGTGTGTGTGTGTGTGTGTGTGTGTGTGTGTGTGTGTGTGTGTGTGTGAGAGAGAGAGAGAGAGACAGACAGACAGACAGACAGACAGACAGACAGGGGAGAGAGAGAGAGAGGAGAGAGAGAGAGAGAGAGAGAGAGAGAGAATGCGCATCGCACGCGCGAGTGTGTGTGTGTGTGTGTGTGTGTGTGTGTGTGTGTGTGTGTGTGTGTGTGTGTGTGTGTGTGTGCGTGCGTGCGTGCGTGCGTGCGTGCGTGCGCGCACGATGAAAAGGCGTGGCAAGTGGCGTGGCAGACTGTATTCACCCTTATGACCAGGGAACACAGAAGGAAAACACTCCACCATGACCATCTACTTCCGGACCAACGCCCCCGGCAAAGAACAGCCCACAATGGCTCCGGCCAGAGAACCTCAGAGAGGGGAGCACTTCACCTTGGTGGTCCGCACAATCGTCAGGTCTACCCCCTGGCAGAAAACAAAGCGTGGGCCGCTTCAGGGCACGGCCGGAGTACCTGTTCGGAAGACAAATCGGCTTCAGATGGCAAACGAACTTTCTCTTCAAACTGTCACAAGTGTGACCCCGCCCTGTCCTTTGCGGGCTCCATTCTTATCAACGGGACTTAATTGGTGGCGGAGTTGTTGTCCGGTTGTTTCCCTTGTCAGGTTAAATGACAGGTGGTGGTAATTTTGATAAAAGGGGGAATGCCACGTTTGCTTATCGCGGGACGTCGGGAGACTTTGTGGTGAAGGAAGGGAGACTTGGGGGAGGAAGGCGGGACTTTGTGGTGAAGGAAGGCGGGAGACTTTGTGGTGAAGGAAGGCGGGAGACTTTGTGGTGAAGGAAGGCGGGAGACTTTGTGGTGAAGGAAGGCGGGAGGGGAGGGGGGTAACGGACACCTGCTACGGAATTCAGGAATGGCCGGCAGGGGAAGATGAGAGGGCGAGTGGGGTCAGGGTGAGGGTGGGGGGGGGGGGGGGGTGACCCACGGTGGAGTCAGCCAGCGCCGTTTTCCCCTGCTGTCCTTAGCAGGCGCAGGTTGTTCCTGTGTATGTCGTTCTGCCGCCAATGGTTTGCTCTGGGTTTATTACCAGTCACTAATTGTGATTCACAGCTTATTCAAATAGCACCCCCGCCCCCCCCCCCCCCACCCCCTACCTTCCTTCTTTTATTATCACTCACTAATTGTCGATCCATACATTGTTCATTTAGGGCCAGGTTTTCCTATTTTCATTACCAGTGATTGATTGTCGATCAGTGCATTGTTCAAATAGTACCAGTTTTTTTTCCTACTTTTATTACCAGTCACTAATTATCGATCCATATATTGTTCGATTAGCAACATTTTTTTGGTCCCTATTTTAATACCAGTCACTGATTGTCGATCCACATATTGCTCAAATAGCAACAGTTTTAAATCCCTACTTCAATACCAGTCACCGATTATCGATCCAGATATTGTTCAAATAGCAGTAGTTTTCATCCTACCTTAATACTGCTAGTCACTAATTGTCGATCCACATATTGTTCAAATAGCAGCAGCTTTTATCGCTATCTTAATACCACTGGTCCCTAATTGTCGATGCATATATCATTTAAACAGCAACAGTTTTCTTTTATCCCTACCGTAAAACCAGTCACTAACTGTCGATCCACATAATTATTGTTCAAATAAAACCAGTTTTCCTACCTTGGTACCAGTTACTAATTGTCGATCAAGATTTTTTTTTTTTTTTTTTTGCGTACGCAGGCTGATACTCCTGCGGACACTCCCTGTATAGACAGGCAGGGATTAATCCCATCTACCCAACAAAGGGAGTGGAGTTTTGTGTGTATGACCGTTTTTTTACCCGCCATGAAGGCAGCCATACTCCATCTTCGGGGAAGGTGCATGCTATGTGTAACGTGTCATCCATACCAACGGCCAAACTGGCCTTCTCTTCCGAAAGTTGGTGATGGGATTTAACGTGTGTGCAAGATGTTATGCGTGCGTTCACACACGGAACCTCGGTTTACAGTCTCATTCGAAGGACTGTATGGGAAATGGAGTCAGAACCAATGTTAACTCCGAGGGAAAAATCCCCCTGCACCGAAACGGCCCGGCGGAGATTCGAACCCGCAACTCCAAAATTACGAGTCCGGCGCTCTACCAACCGAGCTATTCCGGCCCTAAGATGTTGTTCAAACAGCATTTGTTTGTCCCACTGTTATCACCAGTCAGTAAATGTCGATCCACACCTTGTTAAAACAGCACCTCTCTCTCCAGCTGTTATCTACAGGCACTACTCATCAGTCACCTAATTGTTGATCCCTATCTTGTTTACGATACTTCAGACAGCACATTGGTAAAAGAAGCAAACAAACCCCCCCCCCCCCCCCCACGCATCCTCGTCCCCACCCTCCCCCACCCCATCCCACTCAAAACAAAAACAACAACAACAACAAAGAAAGAGAAGAAAGAAAGGAAGAAGAGGTAATCTACTTCAGTTCACCGGGGTAAAGCCGGCGATTGTGGCGTCTTTTGCACAGCTTGGTGGGAAACCAGAGACAGGGTTTCTTTTCGGGAAATCCCCAGTGTAGGGGTGGCCCAGCAGACAAGGTTTCACGCCTAGGATACCAGAGACTTCTGGATCGAAAGTTCAAGTCTGGCATGTTGAAGGGTTTTTTTTTTCTCCGTGACCCTTTCCTCTCGACTTTCAACGGTGGTCGCAGTGCTTGTCTTTCGCTCGTAAAAGAACCTACGTCAAGAAGGCCGCGCTTTCCGGCAGAAATCTTTGACGACTGTCCACGTTGACAGGAAGGTAAGCAATACAGACAGCAGACAGAAACCGTACGCACGGACTGCACGTGCTCTACCCGGAGGGAGCTTCTCGACTTGGACATGAAATCTGTCGATGCGGTGGAGTTCTATAACCACTGGACACATGTGGGTGCCCTATGTGAACAGCAGCACCGTATCCTTACAGCAGTCCTGAACCGAGAATTTTGCGTTTGTTGTTGGCACTTTTGTCGATTAATCACAAATATGTAGCCTGTATTGTAGTTAATGCACTGAGTGCGGAACCCACCGCTGAGAAAAGGTATTTTAGAAGAAAATGCAATTTCTGTAATGAAACAGTAATGAAGACTCCCCCACCTGATGAAAGAAGGCATACCATAATATTGTCTGCTTTTCGCGCATTCAATGAGAACTAGGTCAGTGCCTCTGTCTGCACTATCCCTGGTCAGAGAGAGAGAGAGAGAGAGAGAGAGAGAGAGAGAGAGAGAGAGAGAGAGAGAGAGAGACATGCCAGTAATAAACAGTCTTCCAGTGTGAGGGAATTTTGCTGAAGGCACGCGCTAGGAACACGTGCTATGCACGCGGCTGTGGGAAAGAAAAACAGGCCACGTCCGCAAAGGAGTGTGCATTGCTGTTGGCTTACGGTCAGCTGTTAGCGTAAGGCGCCCACAAAAGTTGACAGACAGGTTTCTTTCGGGAATGTTGTTTGTTTGTTTGTTGTTGTTGTCGTACCCTGGCTAAAAGACTCCATGGATCATCCGAACAGCCG
>CM065728.1:70231068-70326068 GCA_033310375.1 Conus canariensis | reverse complement strand
CCCTCTCTCTGTTCGTGTCCCTTCCCCCCTCTCTCTGTTCGTGTCCTTCCCCTCTCTCTCTGTTCGTGTCCCTTCCCCCTCTCTCCTCTCTTCGTGTCCCTTCCCCTCTCTCTCTTCGTTCGTGTCCCTTCCCCCTCTCTCTCTGTTCGTGTCCCTTCCCCCCTCTCTCTGTTCGTGTCCTTCCCCTCTCTGTCGGTCCCTTCCCCTCTCTCTCTCTCTGTCCGTGCCCCTTCCTCTCTCTCTCTGTCCGTGTCCCTTCCCCTCCCTCTCTGTCCGTGTCCCTTCCCCCCTCTCTCTCTCTCTGTCCGTGCCCCTTCCCCTCTCTGTCCGTGCCCCTTCCCCTCTCTCTCTCTGTCCGTGTCCCTTCCCCTCTCTCTCTCTCTGTCCGTGCCCCTTCCCCTCTCTCTCTCTCTGTCCGTGTCCCTTTCCCTCTCTCTCTCTCTGTCCGTGTCCCTTCCCCTCTCTCTCTCTCTGTCCGTGCCCCTTCCCCTCTCTCTCTCTCTGTCCGTGCCCCTTCCCCTCTCTCTCTCTCTGTCCGTGTCCCTTCCCCTCTCTCTCTCTCTGTCCGTGTCCCTTCCCCTCTCTCTCTCTCTGTCCGTGCCCCTTCCCCTCTCTCTCTCTCTCTGTCCGTGCCCCTTCCCCTCTCTCTCTCTCTGTCCGTGTCCCTTCCCCTCTCTCTCTCTCTGTCCGTGTCCCTTCCCCTCTCTCTCTCTCTGTCCGTGTCCCTTCCCCTCTCTCTCTCTCTGTCCGTGCCCCTTCCCCTCTCTCTCTCTCTGTCCGTGTCCCTTCCTCTCTCTCTCTCTCTGTCCGTGTCCCTTCCCCTGTCTCTCTGTATGTGTACATTGCCCCTCTGTCTTTGTCGCAGCTCTTATCCCGCCCCTCCCTCTTTCTTTCTCTCTTTCTGTGTCTCTCTTTCCACTCTTCGTTTCTCTCCCTAACCCTCCATCTCTGTCTGTGTTCCTCCCCCCTCCTTCTCTGTTTCTGTCCTTATCTACCCCCCCCCCCTCTTCGTTTGTGTCGCTCCTCCCTTTGTGTGTGTGTGTGTGTGTGTGTGTGTGTGTGTGTGTGTGTGTGTGTGTGTGTGTGTGTGTCTGTCTGTCTCTCTCTCTCTGTCCCCGTTCCACCCTTTTCATCTATTCCACACCGTCTTTGTGTCTCTGTCCCTCCCTCTCCGCTCCCCTATTCTCCTCTGTCTGTCTGTCTGTCTGTCTCTTCGCATTTATGACTGCGTACTGATGTATTGCCACTAAATTAATAATTCTAGTCTTGGGTAGTGTATGAATAGTTCAAGAAAAAAAAAAAAGATGGGGGAGGGGGGAGGAGGATTATGATGGCATCTCTCTCTCTCTCTCTCTCTCCTCTCTCTCACACACACACACACACACACACACACCACACACACACACACACACACACACACACACACACACACACATCATGATAAATGTGTTACGATTTCTTGATGCTAGGGATTCGTTGTCGCTAACTGATAACTGATTGTAGTACTGTTAGTTCTCGTCTTGCTTTGTAATAACTATATCATGGAAATGTAAAAAAGAAAAAAAAAATGATATTATTGATGCATTGTAGTTGTCTAATTATCACCCTTAGCAGCTTGTATTTTACAAAAGGAATGTAACTCTCTCTCTCTCTCTCTCTCTCTCTCTCTCTCTCTCTCTCTCTCTCTCTCTCTCTCTTTCCTTCGATAACTAATTGGAGGATCGCTTATTCTGTGTCTGTGTGTGCTGATTTTGTTTCTTCTTTAAAATCCGGGGGCCAGAATAGCTCAGTTGGTAGAGCGCCGGACACGTAATCTTAGTGATCCTGGGGTTGCGGGTTCGAATCTCCGCCGGGCCGTTTCGGTACAAGGGGATTTTCCCCTCGGAGTTGACATTGGTTCTGACTCCATTTCCCATGCAGTCCTTCGAATGAGACTATAAACCGAGGTTCCGCGTGTGAACGCACGCATAACATCTTGCACACACGTAAAATCCCATCACCAACTTTCGGAAGAGAAGGCCAGTTTGGCCGTTTGTATGGATGACACGTTACACACAGTATGCACCCTACGTAAGAAATGGAAAGAATGAAGGAGGTAAGGGAATTGAGTGAACGATATTGAATGATATGGACTGGATGACACGGGAAACGACTGAATGAAGCGCCAGCTGGCAGCTCTTCAGCCGGCACTACCCAGGTAGGCAGCCTGTTGTGTAAACCAGTGTGGATTGTAAAGCGCTTAGAGCTTGGTCTCTAGCCGAGAATAGGCGCTATAGAAGTATTCATTATAATATAATAATATAATAAAATCAATTTCTTTATTCTTGTTTGTTGTTTAAATCGCTTTTTTCCCCTTTAAATTCTATCTACGCCTCGATGTTAATGGAGGAACAACTCATCAACTTTCTAACGTAGGCTATTTATGATGATAAGTGTGTTTGTTAACAACTTTGCAAGTTTTAGTCTCTAGTCATGCTTAGTTAGTCCCTTAGCGGGGCAAGGGCCGGATGAAAAAAAAAAGCATGTGTTTGCTTATCTGTTACCCTTGGAAATAAAGATATCATCATCATCTCTCTTCGTCTGAGTTTTTCGGAGAGAGAGAGAGAGAGAGAGAGAGAGAGAAGACAGACAGACAGACAGACAGAGAGAGAGAGAGAGAGAGAGAGAGAGAGAGAGAGAGAGAGAGAGAGAGAGAGAGAGAGAGAGAGAGAGAGTCTAAGCTGTCTTTTTCATCCGATTTCTCTCCCGCTAATCCCCTGACCCCCCTCCCTCGCCCTATTCGCTCCCAGCCACCAACTCTCTCACTCCCTGTTGAGCCCTCTTCATTGCAAGCGAGCACTTGTTGGCCTGTATTCATTTCTGCTCACTACTTCTTTATAACCGCTGTTTGTTCTTTCGTGTTCTGCCCGAGGAACACCAATTGGTCACGGCTCTTTACTTCTGTGTTTGTTTCGGTCCTTTGGCGGACCAGATATCCAACAAATTAAACCAGACTTGTGTGTGTGTGTGTGTGTGTGGGGGGGGGGGGGGGTGTCCGTGTGTGTGTGTGTGTGTGTGTGTGTGTGTGTGTGTGTGTGTGTGTGTGTGTGTGTGTGTGTACATGATCCATCGCATACGCACAAACGGAAGCCTACGTACTTTTTTCTGTTTGAATTCAGGGTTCGGTGTTTGACTTCTTCAGTTCGGTATTTGGGCTCAGAAAGGGTACATGTGGGCTGGTTGCACTGTAAACGCATGTAGATGTATATCTGTGATCATAATATACACGATGGTTCATGCTGTCTTGTTTTGTTTGGGCTTCCAATTTCTTTGCTTCCCTGTAACGTACGACATCACACGTCTGTCATATTACATCTGTGTGGGTTGTGCATGCCTAATACAGCTACTATCGAGCTAAATGAAAAACTTTCTGATAAGAAAAAGAAATTGCGGAAAATTTTTGCTAGCAAGGCCCCGATTATAGTAAACCTCGTATATAGACACCTGTTGCGGCACAAAGTGTCGCAACTGCACAAAGTGTCGCATGCGACACTTTGTGCAAAAGTGCAACACTTTGTGCTGAGAAGATTTACACAAAGTGTCGCACTTTGGAACATGCGACAGTTTGTGCCGGGAAATCCTGTTATTGTGCTAGGGACATAATGTGCAAGACCCACACACTGGCTGAGTTCGAGCATTTCGGACAGATGGTCGCACACTTTGCGGTGTTCCCACGGGTATATCTTGGGTTCATCATCGACTGATAAACAGTGAAGGTCAAAACGACGGAATGGTCTGAAAGCTGAGAACGAAGTAGTAGAAGTAGTAGTAGCAGAAGAAGACCAAGTTGAAGGAAAATGTAATAGCAGCACTCGTAGTTGGTTTTACAAATAGTATTAAAAGAGAAATTATTGCTGTTGTTTCAAAGAGTTCTAATTCTTAGTAAACGTGCACGCGTGTGTGTGTGTGTGTGTGTGTGTGTGTGTGTGTGTGTGTGTGTGTGTGTGTGTGTGTGTGTGTGTGTGTTCGTTTCATTTATTGTTTTGATTGTACGCTAGTTTTTTGTGGTGGTAAGAAGTAGTTTCATACACATAAGTACATAAATAAATGTCACCAAACATACCTTTTTAATTCATTATCCCTTTCTTTTGTACATGAATGGTAGAGCAGCATGTAACAAATCAGAAACAACCAAAAGCAGGACAAAAAATATGTTGCAGTTTTAATGGTAGTAATAGTCTACTACTTCTACTACTTAACATTATTAATGATGTAAACAGTTGTAATGCAGACTAAACATTTTTCCGTTTTTGTTTTCGTTTTATTTCTTGTTTTAATCATCAATCAACTTCTTTGTGATGATAACAGTAGTTTTGTAGACGTGCAGTGCATAACAGAAGTAGTAGTAAGTACTGTTCAATAAATGTCACCAAACATACCTTTTTTCGTTCTTTCTTTTGTATATTACTGATACAAGTAACATGCAACAAATCAGAAACAATCAAATACAACAACCATCTACGATTAGTTTGCCATACAACAAGCATTGAAGTAGGATCGCGTGCCGCCGGAGGAGAGCGCGTCTCGCACGTGTGTGAAGTGACTAACTTCTGAAACGTTACTAGTACTACTATGTTCTGAAAACACTACTATAATTTTCATAAGATATTACTACTATCTTATGAAAATTATAGTAGTGTTTTCAGAAGATAGTAGTACTAGTAACGTTTCAGAAGTTAGTAGCTTGGCGTTGCGACTATCTGGTGAAATGATCCCTGTGTGAAATTATGTCCTCTTTCTTAGTATTATTACTGTCCAGGGTCACTGATCGATAGTCATTTGGCCTATTAGTGTAGAACGAGTTTATGTGAACAATTTATGACGTTTCTGACTGGTGGTCAATATCACTGACCAGTGGTCATTTTGGCCCAAATTCACTGTTTGACAGCTAGTTAGTGTAGAACGAGTTCAGGTGAACAATTTATGACGTTGCTGACCAGTGGTCAGTGTCCTTAACCAGTGGTAATTTTTGCATAATTACACTAACTAGCAGTCAAACAGTGAAATTGGGTCAAAATGACCATTGGTCAATGACACTGATCTCTTGTCAGAAACATCGTAAATTGTTCACATGAACTCGTTCTACACTAACTAGCTGTCAAACAAAGAATTTGGGCCAAAATGACCACTGGTCTATATATTGACCACTGGTCAGAAACGTCATAAATTGATCACATAAACTTGTTCTCCACTAATCAGCTGTCAAACAGTAAAATTGTGCCAAAATGACCACTGGTCAATGACACTGACCACTGGTCAACCACAACACGAATTGTTCACATGAACTCGTTCTACACTAACTAGCTGTCAAACAGTGGAAATTGGGCAAACATGACCACTAGTCAATGACACTGGCCATTGGTCAGCAACGTCATAAATTGTTCACATTAACCCGTACTATACTGATTAGCAGTCAAGCGGTGAAAACAGGCCAAATGACCATCGATCAGAGACCCTGGATAGTAATAATACTAAGAAAGAGGACATAATTTCACACAGGGATCATTTCACTGGATAGTCGCAACGCCAAGCGACTAACTTCTGAAACGTTACTAGTACTACTATCTTCTGAAAACACTACTGTAATTTTCATAAGTTAGTAGTATTACTACTATCTTATGAAAATTACAGTAGTGTTTTCAATACTACTAACTTATGAAAATTACAGTAGTGTCTTCAGAAGATAGTAGTACCAGTAACGTTTCAGAAGTTAGTCACTTCACACACGTGCGCTTTTGGTAAACAACAGACCGCTCACTGAAAGCTGGCGACACACCACTATGGAAAACCCTCTCCAGCGAGTGGAATGCAGTTGTTTGACACGGCAGTCACGGTTTGTTGATGGAAATCTAAACATCCACCGCTGGCTTCCTCCAGTCCAGCCGGCAAGCGTCTGCACAGCTGCTGGACAGGCCGCAGCGCTCAGTATTCACTGAACATGGGCTCTGAAGAAGAAGAAATTTTAGTTTGCGCTATTTTAATCATTTTGATCACTTGCGTACAATTGAAGAATAAAAAAAATCGAAGATGGTGGGTGGGACCATGAATCGCAAGGTGGGAAACATTTGGTGCATACCATTCTCTTCTCAAAGAATTACAAGAAGAAGATGCTCAAAGCAGAGTTAAAAGAAATCCAAGCTGTCTGCAGGCCAAATTCAGTACAAGTGGGCGAAGGACACTGGCTGAGTTTCACCATTCTTTTTGTGTTTTTTACAGATGCAAGAAATGGGTTCAGAACTGTAGGCGTGAAGATCAGCTGCGTACCTTTATGCAAACTGCTCTATTCGTTCTGAGCATTTTGAAGCCAATCTATTCATGGACCACACACACACACACACACACACACACACACACACACACACACACACCCCACACATTCAAACAAACAGACACTTAGGCAACACCTGTCTGCCGGTCAGTAATCGGAGTCATGTGGGGGCACAACGACATGGGGTCACAACAACATGGGGCCACAACGACATGGGGTCACAACGGCACATAGCCTGTTAATCTGTGTGCCCTAAGGGACATCCTTGTCCATTCATTCTGACGATGACAGCCGGAGGTGACGGCACACGATTGCAGCTTACACGAAAGATGAGCACGAGGGACGTCTACAGTGACGAGGATCTGGGTGTCAGTTTCAGCTTAACGATGGTCCAGGCCGTCACACAAAGCCTTTCAGGACTGAGGGGGCCGGTAATTGAAGGTGCGCTTCGTGGAGTTAAAAAGAGACAAGCAGCTCAACCGATTAAACAAGATGCTATGTCATGGCCGTGTGAAAAAATCATCACAATTTGGAGTCTGCAAATAACAGATGAGCTGTAGAAAAAGTGTATGTGTGTGTGTGTGTGTGTGTGTGTTGTGCGCGCGCATGCGTGTGTGTGTGTGTGTGTGTGTGTGTGTGTGTGTGTGTGTGTGTGTGCATTCATGCATGTATACTCTTGTGCAAATCAGCCATATCTCTCTCTCCCTCTCTCTCTCTCCCTATGTATGTATGTATGAATGTATGTGTGTGAGTGTGTGTGTGTGTGTGTGTGTGTGTGTGTGTGTGTGTGTGTGTTCACATGTCTTTGTAAAGGCTGGTTCCCCTCAATAGTTTGTCGTCTTCTTTTTCTTCTGCTTTGTCATCATCTTCTTTCATTGTCTTTCTTCAGATTTTGTTTCTGCTGCCCTGCTGGAAGGTGATCATACCATCCTCCACCACTCTGTGCCTGCTATTTTTTCTTGTCTTTTTTTTCCCCGCGTACACGGGCTGACACTCCTGGGGACACTCCCTGTTTAGTCAGGCAAGGATTAATCACATCTACCCAACAAAAGGAGTGGAGTTTTGTGTGTATGACCTTTTTATCACACCATTAAGGCAGCCATACTCTGATAAGGCGCATGCTATGTATAACGTATCATTCATAGCAATAGCCAAACTGGCCTTCTCTTCCAAAAGTTGGTGATGGGATTTTTACATGCGTGCAAGATGTTGTGCATGCGTTCACACACAGAACCTCGGTTTATAGTCTCATTCAAAAAACTGTATGGGAAATGGAGTCAGAGCCAATGTTAACTCTGACAGCAATATCCCTCTGTACCAAAACGGCCGGCAGAGATTCGTACCTACAACCCCAGGATCACAAATATTTCAAGTCCGGCACTCTACCACTGAGCTATTCCAGCCCCCTTCTTGTCATTGCTATGGCCTTTGTTCCCACATACATTTTAAACGATTTTTCCCCCGGGAAAGGGTGGTAACGTAAACAATGAAGGTGGAGGGAGATGGGGGAACATGAAAAAGGAGAGGAGGAAGGATACTCTGGCATAATTTCTAAGGGTATTGGTGGCAACGAGGGTTGTGTTGCAGAGGGTGGGGGAAGGAGGTAAGGGAGGGATGAGAGTTGACCCAGGCGGACTGAGGAGGTTATTAATATGTCCGTTTCACGTAATCTGTGTTAGCACGGGTGGACTGAGGAAGTTATAAACGTATCCGTTTCACATGGTCTACGTGACAAGGGCTGCAGTTTGTGTTCCGTGGGTAATGAAGAAGCCAGATAATAATGGGTCGACACTTCTGATGGCGAACAGGTGTGTGTCTGAATGCAACAGGAGCTGAACGGCTGAGCTCTAGGTCAGTGGTGTGGACAGGTAGGGAGGGGGTGGGGGAGAAGAAAGAGGAGGGAGAGGAGGAGGTTAGGTAGGGAAAAGAAGGGAGTGAAGAGAGGAAAGTGGTGAAGAAGTCATAACCACCTCTCTGTATGTTTGTATTTCTTTCTTTTTTTCTGTCAGTACGGATGTGTTTGTGTAGATAGTTTTTTTTTCCCCATTTTTTAGAAACTGTATTTGTCTCTATCTCTCTATGCATTTCTGTTTGTGTGTGTCTCTCTATGTGTGTGTGTTAGTCTTAGTCTGTTTGTAGGTCTATGTCTCTTTGCCTTTATCATTTCTGTGTCATGTCTGTGTTTCTGTCTCATTCTGTCTGTTACTCTCTCTCTCTCTCTCTTTTTTTACATAAGCCTGCATGTTGATCTATAACATGTCTGCTGCTGTGCACAAGCTTTGTCATGAAATTCTCAGTGTGTGTGTGTGTGTGTGTGTGTGTGTGTGTGTGTGTGTGTGTGTGTGTGTGTGCGTGCGTGCGTGCGTGCGTGCGTGCATGCGTGCGTGCGTAAGTGTGTGTGTGTGTGTGTGTGTGTGTATGTGTGCGTGCGAGCGTGTGTGTGTGTGTGTGTGCGCGCGAATGTGTGTGTGTGTGTGTGTGTGTGTGTGTGCATGTGTGTGTGTGTGTGTGTGTGTGTGTGTGTGTGTGCGCGCACGCAAGTGTGTGTGTGCGTATGTGTGTGTGTGTGTGTGGGGGGGGGGTATGTGTGTCTGTGTATCTGTGTGTGTGTGAGTGTGTGTGTGTGTGGGGGGGGGTAGTGGAACGGTAGGGGTATGTGTAGGAGCTCATAAAGTAAAGTGTTCATGTCAAATTAAAAGATGCAGGATGCAGGGTCAACGTATGTCAGAAGCTAACCATGTATGAAGCACAACTTTATGGCATGCAGGGCCCATCCTTCTTCTACCAACTTCCCTCACCTAATCATGTATCTACTTGCTGTTTAGCGAATGGACAGAGATATCGAAATGTTAAAATCTGACGCCACAAATGGTTTGAATTCACAACTGTCACTACAACCCTTCAACCATTTGGCAATAGTGAGAGCGCTTATGGTGTTTCAGTTGTACGTACAAGTGCATGTTGTGGCACAAAGTGTTTTGTAGTGAGAAGATCTGCACAAAGTGTCGCACTTTGGAACTTGCCACAGTTTGTGCCGGGAAATCCCCTTATTGTGCAAGGGACACAATGTGCAAGACCCACACACTGGCTGAGTTCGAGCATTTCGGACAGATGGTCGTACACTTTGCGGTATTCCCACGGGTATATCTTGGGTTCATCATTGACTGATAAACAGTGAAGGTCAAAACGACGGAATGTTCTGAAAGCTGAGAACGAAGTAGTAGAAGTAGTAGCAGCAGAAGAAGACCAAGTTGAAGGAAAATGTAACAGGTGCACTTGTGGCTGGTTTTACAAATAGTATTAAAAGAGAAATTATTGCTGTTGTTTCAAACAGTTCTAATACTTAGTAAACGCGTGCGCGCGCGCGTGCGCGCGCGCGCGCGCGCGTGTGTGTGTGTGTGTGTGTGTGTGTTCGTTTCATTTATTGTTTTGATTGTACGCTAGTTTTTTGTGGTGGTAAGAAGTGGTTTCATACACATAAGTACATAAATAGATGTCACCAGACATACCCTTTTCAATTCATTATCCCTTTCTTTTGTACATGAATGGTAGAGCAGCATGTAACAAATCAGAAACAACCAAAAGCAGGAAAAAATGTGTTGCAGTTTTAATGATAGTAGTAGTAGTCTACCACTAAAAATCGTTGATGATGTAAACAGTTGCAATGCAGACTAAACATTTTTCCGTTTTTTTTCGTTTTATTTCTTGTTTTAATCATCAGTCAACTTCTTTGTGATGTTAACAGTAGTTTTGTAGACGTGCAGTGCATAATAGAAGCAGTAGAAAGTACTGTTCAATAAATGTCACCAAACATACCCTTTTTCGTTCTTACTTTTGTATATTACTGATACAAGTAACATGCAACAAATCAGAAACAATCAAATACAACAACCATCTACGATTAGTTTGCCATACAACAAGCATTGAAGTAGGATCGCGTGCCGCCGGAGGAGAGTGCGTGGCACACGTGCGCTTTTGGTAAACAACAGACCGCTCACTGAAAGCTGGCGACACACTACGCTGGAAAACCCTCTCCAGCGAGTGGAATGCGGTTGTTTGACACGGCAGTGACGGTTTGTTGACGGAAATCTAAACAACATCCCCCGCTGGCTTCCTCCAGTCCAGCCGGCAATCGTCTGCACAGCTGCTGGACAGGCTGCGGCGCTCAGTACTCTCTGAACATGGGCTCTGAAGAAGAAGAAATTTTAGTTTGCGCTATTTTAATCATTTTGATCACTTGCGTATAATTGAAGAATTAAAAAAAAAAAAATCGAAGATGGTGGGTGAGACCATGAATCGCGAGGTGGGAAACGTTTGGTGCATACCATTCTCTTCTCAAAGAATTATAAGAAGATGCTTAAAGCAGAGTTAAAAGAAATCCAAGCTGTCTGCGTGCCAAATTCAACTGGCGATACACTATGCTGGAAAACCCTCTCCAGCGAGTGGAATGCGGTTGTTTGACACGGCAGTCACGGTTTGTTAGGGGGGCGAAGGACACTGGCTAAGTTTCACCATTCTTTTTGTGTAATTTCAGATGCAGGAAATGGGTTCAGCTGGGTACCTACATGCAAACTGTTCTATTTGTTCTGAGCATTCTGAAGCCAAACATTTCATGGACCACACCCGCAAAAACTGTTGACTGATTTAAAGTGCAGTACCAACTCTTTTCAACGTATCAAATCCACCACCAAGAGACAAAATATCCCATGTAAAGAATGCAAAACAATACTAAACGAAGATAGGAGAAGAGAACTGCTCGCAGGCACTCTCTCTCTCTCTCTCTCTCTCTCTCTGAAATATACGACAGAGTGATGTAACTAAAAAAAAAAAAAAAAAAAAAGAAATATGATGACGGTAAAGTCAACACACACACACACACACACACACACACACACACACACACACACACACACACACACACACATTGTCACAGGTTGACAGAACCGTGGCATGTTTTGACTAGTTTTTTTTTCTCTTCCTTCCCTCCTTTTCTTGGTGGCGGCACGGTGAGTGTCCCGCATTCCAAGCGGAGCACGTGCTGCAGGGTCAGTTCAGCTCACTAGAACCCAGCCCACGTGGCGGTAGGCGACCAACCACTACCCCGCGATCGGGGGAGGGGGGGGGGGGGGGCGAGGGGGGGTGTTTGTTGTTGGTGAGCTGTGCCTACGTCACGAAGGTGAAGAGGTGGAACGGAAGTGTTTACGAAGTTAGAGAAGGGACAGCAGCCGAGGGAACAACAACAGGCAGCCATCCAGGAGGCTCGTCACCTCCGTGTCCTCCGCCCTCAACGTCATCGTTGAGCCAAGGGTCAAGCGTCGTTGCTGGAGGCACCTGCGACATCCTTCGACGGGTGGCGGGGACGGGGTCCCCGTTTTATGGATCGCCCTTCTTCGGTGAAGGCGCTGCCTAAGGTACTGCTCTACATGGAACATCAGGCCCTCCTAGCAGTACCCGAGTTGTCCATGCCATCCTCTCCCTGGTTTGGACTAAGGAGAACTCCCCGTCACCTCCAGCTCGTGCCGTCACTACCGCCGCCGTTCCCTGCAGTCTTGGTGGCACATCTGGTGGCCAGGTACCAGCGTTAGCGACGCGACGACGCCACTCTGTTGACGTCGTCCTTGGCCGGACCCGCCTTCCAGCTAGAGGCGTCACCGTCCTTCCCCCCCCCCCCCTCCCCCGAGCCGTCGTCGCGGCCGTCGGCGTGGAGGACAGCCCGTGAAGTCGAGGTTGCCGTGGCCACCAGGACCCTCAGTTCACCAGCTGTTGAGGTAAGGGTTAAGGTGGTGTTGCAGTAGTTCCATATCGACGCGGCTATGACCATTCCATAATGCAAATAGTGAGAAAGCATTAATTCATTAGATTCCGGCTGGTTTTTGCGTGGGAATAATCATTTGCTTTGGATGATATAGTATTGCGTGCGCAGTGTTTTCCTTTAGGTGCAGGCGGAAAGGGTATTTCCTGACATCTTCGGGGCGTGGCACCGTTTTAGGAGTTCCCTCATGGTTCCCCCTGTCCTCTTGTTTTTCCTGGACAGGGAGAGGTAAAGTGTGAGAGTGCCTTTGTGTATGGCCATCGTACCTGTCCTATATTCTCCACTTTCTTTACTCTTCTGCCTTCTCTCCCCTCTCTCTGGCTAATAAAAGAGGGTTCCTTGGCTATCCTCTTCTTGTGTGAATCTGTGGGTAGATGCGTTTGAGTTTCTGTGAATGATTGGCCTCTCACCCACTGTCCTCTACTGTAGGAAAACGAAAACACGGCGAGTCCAAGTGGTTATGGTGTTCTGTAGCTGTGTTTCCAGGGGCGGATCGTCGGCACCGAAGAGGAGCCACCGCCTCTTTCACTCCACCCCTCTTTGGACTCGGGCGTTCCGACGAATATCGTGGGACCATTTCCAACCGGACCCTCCACACCGGGACGTGGACATTGCTAAGCTATCAATGTGTGGGTTGAGAGGCGAGCGCATGTTGCGTCTTGTCTTCTTGTCTTGACCTTTCTCTCCTGTCGTTTTGTTCTCTTCCTCATCGTTGTCATGCTTTAGTTTGAAGATTTTGGCCCCTACCCTCTTCCCACTGAATCCCCCCTGCCCTTTGACTTATCGGGTTTAGGTGGTAAGGAGGGAGGGTATAGTTTGGGAATCCTCTTTCATTCTAGATTAGTTGGCTTACCCTACCCCATTCCCGTTCGTTTTCTCATTTGTCGTATGCTTGAATAAAGAAGTGTGAATGTGAAATCTTTGGTGGTCTGTTGTTGGCGCGTTCGCGAGTGTTCGAGACAGCCTTCCCTTTTGGACCCCTAGACCAACGTCACACACCACACACACACACACACACACACACACACACACACACACACACACACATATATATATATATATATATATATATATATATATTGTTCAAAAAAAGTTAAGGACCGATATTGAGAATGCACAAAAACTTTTAAAAATTCACAAAAATTCAATTGTACCGCCTTTGTGGTCCAAACAAATTGAACCACACGCACAAATTGATAGTGAATGCGGCTACTGCAATTTTGTGGCACACATTTCTCACGCGCCTTGAAAAACACGTGTCGCGACTTGTCATTTTTGGAACAAATTGGGGTGAATTTCTGATGTGTTTTGGGATCCGAGGAGCATGTGCTGAATCAAAATCATGTGAAGCACGAGCTAAATCAGGCTATAGGTCATAAAGTATGCTCAACCAAATGTCTTTAAAAGCCACTGTACTGGCGAAAAATGCAATGCAACAGCATGCCTCCACGTCGAAGACTGAACGAGCTGGATCGAGGAAGAGCAATAGGATGGCTCCAAGGAGGAGTTGCAGTTCGGAAAGTGGCACGGAGACTTGGGGTATCACACTCTGTTGTTATCAGACTCGGACAACGCTTTCAAGACACAGGAAGAGTGCAAGAACGACCACGCTCTGGTCGACCCAGAATAACACCACGAGAGGACCGATACATTGAAAGGCAGGCCACACAAGAAAGAAAAGCAAGTGCAAACAACATCAGACGTCGCCTTAGAGATGCCACCAACACTGTTGTCAGTGATCAGACCATACGAAACCGCCTACACGCCGCTAACCTCCGTGCTCGACGACCAGCCACAAGACCTCGTTTGACTGATGCCCACAGGCAGCACGCCGAGTATGGTGCACGCAGCACGTGAGATGGACACATGAACAGTGGGCTAACGTGATGTTTACAGACGAGTCACGGTTCTGCCTGGATCCCACCGATAGACGGAACAGGGTCTGGAGACGCCGTGGGGAGCGTTTTGCAGAAGCTGTCCTGGAAAGGAACCGCTATGGTGGGGGATCAGTTATGATTTGGGGCGGCATAAGCACACGCTACAGAACGGTTCTCTACAAGGTGGCAGGGAACTTGAATGGTGTTCGCTACCAAACAGAGATTTTGCAACCCCTGGTGCTGCCAGCCCTTCAACAGCTTGGACCTCAGGCAGTCTTTCAAGACGACAATGCACGGCCCCATCGCACCAGAGCAGTAAACACGTTTCTCCAAGCTGCTGGTGTCAACAGAATGCAGTGGCCCGCAAACAGCCCAGACCTGAACCCCATCGAACATCTTCGGGATGAGCTGGGCTGGAGACTGCAGCAGCGTCGTCGTCCTCCTGCTAACCTGGGTCAGCTGTTTGAGTCACTCCAGCAGGAGTGGGCTGCTGTCCTCCAGGCCTTTCTCCGCACATTGGTGAACTCCATGCGACAACGCTGCCTTGAATGCCTTGCCAATAACGGGGGACACACACGTTATTAACCATGACATTGAACAAACACTCCTCCTGTGACTTTCAAATTTGGGGGTGGGGGTATTTGTACTGCGCTCGATTCCAGTTTGTTGATTCCTCGGACTTGTCATTGTCTTTACACACTTTTCACATATTCAATAAATTTATGTTACACTAGGAGATTGATCACTTCCCAATTTTCTTTTTTATAAGTCAGTGAAATGTTGGTCCTTAACTTTTTTGAACAGTATATATATATTATATATATATATATGTATGTATGTATACGTATACGTCTCTTCCCTCACTACCATACCTGCTGGCACTCAGTGTGGCAGTCAACTGCTGATGAAGGCGAATAAAGCCGAACATTTCAACTATAACCACAACAGCTTGTTGTCCTTGTTCTTTTGTTTCGGAAATGAATTTATCTCTCTGTCTTTCCACACACACACACACACACACACACACACACACACACACACACACACGCACACACACACACACATATATATATATATATATATATAGAGAGAGAGAGAGAGAGAGAGAGACAGAGACAGAGACGGAGAGAGAGATCTATCTGTTGTCTGTCTTACCTTCACTGTATCTCTCTTAAACTACCATCACTCACTTGCTCATTCAATACATGTACAGAATAGCGCCATTGCGACATTTTGTGCTTGCGACACTTTGTGCTGGTAAGGCTGATCAAACTCGCAAGTCAAATTTTGTGCTGTGCGACACTTTGTGCTGGGAGGGGAGTGAAATAGAACACAAAGTGTCGCATTGCGACACTTTGTGCAGGTGCGACACTTTATGCCGCAACAGACACCCCTTAAGCATGCCAACCGACCCCCTCTCCTCCCGTCCCCCCCTCCCCTCCTTTCTCTTGAATTTACTGCAACAGGGTCAGACACTCCTTAGATTTAAAGGGGAAAAGAACGTTTTTACATCACAGGATAATTTACTTTAGCGTGTGTCCACGTATTATTGATATTCACTTTCGATATCCTGACAGTTTTGCCAGTGTTTTCTCTCACCAGTGTTAGATACACATCACCAGCCGCTGTTCCGTCTCAGTTGACTGACTGATTCAGAAACGGCTGAACACTTTCTATTATATTGTCCAAATTACACTAACATTAGAAAAGACACGATTTCCACCCTTGCACCCAATCTACTCCAAGTTAGTGTTCTCCTCTGTGGTAAGCAATCCGTCCGAAGTGAAGATAACGCAGCTATATTCAAAACTGTTCATCGTTTTATTAAACAATCTAAACGTTTTTGAAGAACATGTTGTAAAACTTCGCATGAAGTAAAGATACATATGTTTATGACAAAAATCTTAGAGCAGAACACATTCTCTCTCTCTCTCTCTCTCTCTCTCTCTCTCTCTCTCTCTCTCTCTCTCTCTCTCTAAAACGCTTCATATAAAGGTTAATGATGTGTGAGTGGTTGATTATCATGCATTTTATAGTCCTTAGTGTTTACTCTTTGCTTACGACTTTCTTTTCTTATTTTTCCGTGATTTTGTACATGGTTGCGTTTATGTATATGTGTATGTGTAATGTTATATTTACATTTTGTATACGTGTGGGTATGTATTTTTTGGTGTTTTTTTGCGTCTTTTGTTTAGCATAGTAACTTTAATAGTCTCCTGCCATTTCCTTGTCACATGTGTAATTATAAACATTTGAACACACTATAAGCATTAGCTTGTTGATGTTCAAATTTTCACATTTTTTGTAAAGCTATGTGACTGTGAAGTGGAAAATAAATTTACGTAAACCAGTTGACTGACTGTACCCCTGATGCATGTCGTGTTGTTCGCACTCAGTGACGTCATCTGAACAGAAACACAGACTGTCTGATATGAAAGCCTGAACTGAAGCTCATTGCTCAATAAAGGAAGCCTGAACTGAAGCTCATTGTTCAATAAAGGAAGCCTGAACTGAAGCTCATTGTTCAATAAAGGAAGCCTGAACTGAAGCTCATTGTTCAATAAAGGAAGCCTGAACTGAAGCTCATTGTTCAATAAAGGAAGCCTGAACTGAAGCTCACTGTTCAATAAAGGAAGCCTGAACTGAAGCTCACTGTTCAATAAAGGAAGCCTGAACTGAAGCTCATTGTTCAATAAAGGAAGCCTGAACTGAAGCTCATTGTTCAATAACGGAAGCCTGAACTGAAGTTTATTGTTGAATCAGTAACTTCAGAATGCTAAGAGGCGCAAAGACTTGTGGGCCGTTCAGTGTAAGTTAATTAACCCTGTTCGTGTAGAATGTCGTCTGTTTCTTATTGTCTTTGTTGAAAAACACGTGAAGCCTCTCAGATCCTTTAGAGATGCCATGACTTGTCAAAGCATCAGGCCTTTTGATAGACTTGTTGACTTAAAACAGATCTGGACTTCAGTTTCTTCCTCATCCCGTCCGTGTTATTATTCTGTTTGTGCACTTTTTACATAAATCACATCTTGGAGTACGTGTCCTTGACAAGGTCCGCGCTGATTGGACAATTCTTTGCGTGCCACTGACAGTCCTTTGACCATGTTTCAATGTCAACCGCTCGTTGTGTTATCTAGCATTTCGTTTCATTGATGTTATTCCATTTCTGTATTTCTCTGTGTGCAGGAGACAAACGCTTACATTTTGATCACTCTTAGTGTGTTAAAGACATGGTAGGGTGGGGGGAATTGAGCAGCACATCTTACTGCCACCTTGCCATGTCGACAAGTACTGTCTCTCGCTCTCTTTGCACATGTCCTCTCTCTGTATATCTGTGTACGTTTTATAAATACTTTCTATACATAATAGTGGTTTAAACATATTATATTGTATATATACACACTGTTGTATTCTGCATATACAATACTCTGTATACTCTACATAAAGAACACACACACACACACACACGCACACGCACACCTCTCTCTCTCTCTCTCTCTCTCTATATATATATATATATATATACATATGCATATATATATTCATACATATTTACATATATTCATTACATACATACTGTAGGTTCATTAGAATATCTTACATTTTATACATACATTTTACACATTCTCTAACTGCACTATATTAAATTTTGTCTGTATTTATCTTAGCTGCTATCAGGACTAGTGTGACTGACAATGCCTGGGTTATTAAACCTCTTCTCTCTCTTTTGTTCTCCATTCCCACAGTCAGCCACAATGGCAGGTTGATGACTAGAAGGAAGAGAGACTCCAGGAGTGGACAGATCCTTTGACCAGCACTATTTTGGTGAAGGTAGTGTGCCTAGCATCTGCTGGATGGATTTGTATTGGACCTGACTCCCATATCAGCCCTGTGTTTGTCGATGCTGCTACATACTGGCAGTTCAAATGTTCACATGATCCATTGCACATACACAAACGCAAACCCACACGTGCTTTTTTTTTTTTTTCCTAGAAATTCAGGGTTCGGCGTTTGACTTATTCAGTTCGGCGTTTGATCTCAAAAAGGGTACATGTGGGCTGGTTGCACTGTAAACGCATATAGACGTATATTTGTGATCATAATGTACACGTTGGTCCATATAGTCTTGTTTTGGTTTCCAACTTCTTGGCTTCCTGCTCATAACGTATGATATCACACGTCTTTCGCATTAAATTTTTCTGGATTGTGCATGCCCAGCACATCGAATTGCAATTAAAAATGGGGAAAAAAATGTGTAAGATTTCTGCTCACCGAGGCCCCGATCACAGAAAACCTCGGATGTAGACCCATGAACATACCAGCTGCACGCACCCCTCCTCTCCTCCCATTTTCACCCTCTCTATTGAATCTACTGTTCCGGGGTCAAACTGCTCTTAGATTGTTTTTTAGAACAGTTTTACCCTTGATGCCCTGTATGACATAATAATCTACTTCATCGCGTGTTCACGAGTTCTAAAAATCGTTGCTGTGACTGTGACTATTTTTGCCAATGTGTTTCTCACCAATCGTGGACACTAGATTGTCACGAGGCCTGTGATGTTGGTCCATCTTGGGTTGTAGTGTTCTTTATTTATTTATTTTGTTGTGTATCAATCATATAATGTGGCTTGTAGTGTGTTTGCACCTTAATGTCGTTCAGCTCAGGTTAGGTTTACTTTCGCTATCTCTCTCTCTCTCTAATTTCACTGTCCGTGCAATTCACCCTGCAGGCTCACGTGTGGCTGGTGCCTTTCTCTTGAACTGGCTGTCTCGATCGGCCTCTCACCTGTCTTTTTACCTGCCGCACGTGCAGCATTCCCCTTAGCTTGAGGTGTTCTCACTCTGTGACGTATGGTGGCTGGCATGTTTGCTGCCAACGGTTATAAAGGTTTTCTCTTCATTTGTGCGGAAGATGTCCCTGGGAGCGCCCGCTCCAGTTCTGGTTCTCGACCATATCGCCGAAGGTACAGTCAGTATCTTCATTCCTGCAGTCGGCCTGTAGGGGAGGGATGTCAGCGTTTCCGCATCTGCTCGGCTGGTTCTCTCGACTGGACAGAGGGCAGTGAGTCGCTTGACCCGCCACTTTCTTGGGTCACCCACGGGTAGCTGGTAAGCATCAGTTGTGTTTCGTGGGGTTTTTTTGTTAGCCGGCTAATTCTTCTCTTTTGCGCATTTTTTTGTTTTGTTTTCAAAATTATAAAAGAAATATTGTTTGAGACCACTTTTCTCTGGTTAATTTGATCTTTAACCTGGCCATTCAAAATTAACATCCCAAATTCTCTCTCCTTTCAACTCATCTGTTGATGCGGTAGTCGGTGGGGATAGGGGAGAACCTGGTGATTTAGGGTTGGGACTTGCTTGGTCTCACTCGTCCGCCCCAGTCACAATCGCCGGTCTTATATCCTTCGCCCACCGTCTGCTTGTGTGTGCAAGGGGAACGAGTGTTTTGTGTTTGTGAGCGTGCGTACGCACGATTAGACGTTTGGATGCGTGGTTTGGGAATTGTGTGATTATTTTGAAGTGTTACGATAAATGTGGGGGTAATCGTGCCATTAAATTATGATTATTTGTAAATGTGGTGGCAGTTGTAAAGCAATGATTGCTGTACTCTTCAGTTCAAATCTTAAGAAAGGAAAATGTGTTGTGGTCATTGAACGTGAGTGAAGGAGGGATAGAGATAAAAATTGCTATTCTTTTCTTCAATCTGTTAATTCGATGTCACTTCTTGCCTGCCTCGTGTGAGAGGTCCTTTAGCGAACATTCCTCATTTGTTTTGTTTACTGTTTTACTCTCAGGTCTGTGTTGAGCTGGTGCTACTAATGTATTCAGCAAACACCGCCCCTCGCCCTTCATGCAGGTGGCTGTTAGGATTTAGCAGCATATTTCATACCATACTGACTGCGGGGTTCTAGTACCCCTTTCCTTTCCTGTTCCTTTCTTTTTCTCCTCCTCCCGCTGGCTTCACCCGGGGCTGACGTCCTTGGGGCCGCAGTGTGTGACCACACGTTCTTCACCGGATGGTCCTACCCCTGTCCGGGATCTTTGACGACTACCGCCTCGTCCGACAGGATGTATTCTACACTGTGTTTTCAGACTTCATGCAGCCCATGTGACAGCTAAGCGAGTGTGGTTAACTCTGTGTCGTGCTATTGGGGAAGTGGTGTGGGTGTGTGCTGAGGGTGTCGGCACTGAAAGACTGTATCCAGAACAGACCCGGTTTGGACACCCGATTGGACATGATACTCCCAGTGAACTTTGGGGAGGTAAGGGTGGGGGACAACAGGAAGGAACAAACCAAATGTGTGTTGAAATGCTTATTTGTGACTGCGTGTATGTTGGTGTGAATAAATGGTGTGTTGTATTGTAATCTTTCCTGTGTCTTGCGGAGTGGGTGAGGTCAGTCACTCCCTTCACTCCCTCTTAGACCGATCCTGTCAGGGCCGACCTCCAGGGGCCGGTCGTGACATGTGTGGGGGCTCGTCCGGGATTTGAACCCGGGACCTCTCGCAGATACGGCCGTAAAACTTGCCTTTCTGTTGCCACTCAGTCTGCCATTCCTGTTTTGTATGTAACTAGTCTTTTTCCAATTTTGACGCTTCTGCCGCTCCGTAGAGTTGAACGTGGTCAAGTTGCGGATTGGGTTTTCATCTTGACGACTCCAGTTTCGCGACCTGACACTTATATCGCTTTCAAGAGTTGCACCTGTTGGTTAATGTGTACAGTTGGGTGTATCGGACGTCAGTGTCACTTTTTGTTTTCTCAGTATTCTTTCTGTCATTTATTTGTCGGTGAGCCCTACCGCACTGTTGCTCGTGTTGTGGAGCGCGGTGTTGCCAGAGTGGGTACAACCTTGACATTTTCTCCTTATGTATTATATTTCATTTTGAGTGTTATGTTGCTCTTTGCTGACTAGAAAACTTTACTGTCTTGTTGCTCTTGTTTTTGAGCGCGGGGCCGTGAAGGTAGCTTGGTCACGGGAGTCCTTTGGTCTTTTTCGTTTGCAATAAAGATTGTATGTTGACACTGTTGATTTGTTGTTTCTCACAGTCGATCACCAAGAGACGTGACATATTCGCGCAGCATCTGTTTTTCAAGTGGAATTGTCTTTCCTCTCATTTGAGAACCGTAAGATATCATAGTTGTCATGGCAACGGCCGGTGCTGGCAGTATGGCAACGCGTACGTCGAAGAAGAAAGGTCTTCAAAATATTGTCCCTACTGTTAGTACCAGTACTTTGACTACTGGGACTTGTACCTACTCCAGTGCTGTAGCCGACAGTCCCGCGAGTACTTTCGCTACTTCTTCGCTAGGGGATCTCTCTGCTGAGACCCCACCTGACACGTCCACTCGGACGCGTCAGAGTATGGTTAGGCAACTGTGGGCTTCTGCTGGGTCGCGGATGCCGAAACCCTCCCCTCTCCATGCTTCCCCTCGCAGGGAGTATGCCCCGGGGGACTTTCCTCATGGGAAGGTCGAGACCCAAGTGATGGGGCAAACGGGTCCTCCTCCCGTGTCGAGAGTGGTGACTCCTGCTCAGGATTTCGCCTCCGTCCTGATGTTTCTGGAGCGACAGCGACGAGAGGATGCTGCCAGACAGGAAGCCCTCCGTCGGGAAGACTTAGATAGGATGGAAGCTCTGCGCAGAGAGGAGATTGCCAGACAGGAAACTCTGCGTAGGGAAGAGGCTGCCAGACAGGAAACCCTTTGTAAGGAAGAGATGATCAAGACTGAAGAGCGTTATCAGCAGGAGTTAGCCCTCGGTCGTGAGGAAGCAGCACAACGTAGGGAAGAGATGGAACAATTTCTTTTGCGGACTTCCGCATCTGTAAATCAGGGGGTTAATCGACAGGCAAATGATGGAGTTAGAGGCCCAAAATTAAAGCTTCCAGAGTTCAAACCCAGTGAGGACATTGATATGTTCTTGGAGCACTTTGACAAGGTAGCCAGTTTGTACCAATTGTCCGAGGAACATAAGGCCATGCACCTGTTTTCTGGACTATCAGGTGCTGCCAGGGAGTGTGTGTTTACTCTAAAAGAAAGTGCGTCTTATGCAGACATGCAGTTGACTCTGCATAAACGTTTCCATCTTACCTCAGAAACGTATAGGAGGAAGTTCAGATCCATGAGAAAGAATAACGACGAGACCTTTGTGCAGTTTGGAGATAGGCTGCGGAAAACGCTTGGCTATTGGCGTCAGTTGGCCAAGCTGGAGCTTGAGGATCTGATCCTCATTGAACAGCTTACCAACACTGTGTCCCCAGAGTTGAGGATCCGTATAGGCGAGACAGCACCAAATGATTTCGCGGCCGCGATTCGAACTGCTGAGGTGTTTGCTGAAGCACGTAGAGCTTATGGGCATCGCCCAGATACGGACAGGAAGGCCCTCAAAGGACTTAGTGGCAGTAAGGCTCCGACGACTGCTAGCGGGTCGAACAAAGCAGGCAGTTCATCGGGGACCTCAGCACCCCGACTGTGTTTTCTTTGTGGTCGTCCCGGCCACATTAGGAAAGATTGCCCTAAAGCCGCCGGTAGTCATGGACTAATCCTTCCCCGCGTCCTCGTGCCACGGCTAACGTGGGGGCCATCCTGGCTTCTGGTGGTACAGAGTGTCCAGTGTTTCTTTCTGTTGTTGGTCCCTCCGGGGGTTGCAACCTTGCCGTGGTCGGAGGGCTTGCGTGGTCCAGTGATCTTTAAGGCTTTGCTGATGGGGGCATCAATACTCAACTAGATGGTTAGTTGTTGTGAACGCTTCTAGGCCTGTGTAGCCAAGTTGCTGACTGGCCAAGCATTACGTGGTAGGAATTGATGCCCCTGGTAGGGTCTCCCATGTCAGAAAGGTTAGGAGTGAAGGCCCAGACAAATAGGAACCCACCTCTTTCCTATTCTGTCTTCTGCCTTTCTTAACGGATCTTTTCTTTCTTCGTCTCCCCTTCAAGCCTTCTGTTCCACACTCTTTTTCTCTCTGTGGTCTTCTTAAGATCCGCCGCGTTTGCCGTGCGGTGCGACCTGTGACGGAGGGGGATGAGATCCTGGTGATTGAGAGGGCCAACGCCCTCAACACATCACTTTGGCTCGGACCTCTCCTAGACAGGAGGTACACTCTGGCCCAGGTGTATCAATCGGCTTCCCCTTCATGGGGCTGGGTCAAAACAGGCAGTTCTCCGGCTGGCCAAGGTAACCCCTGCAGTGCTCAGCTCTCTGTTCCCGGGAGTTGGGCATGATCAGGAGGGATAGGGTTGGTAGGTTTCTGTCTGTTGTATATCTCTCCTGAAACCTGGAAGGGGTCAAGACAATTTCTTGGCCCTGGCCCCTTAGTTGGACTCCATGGTGGGTGGGTAAGGGAGAGATGAAATTTTACCCTTCTAAATATGGCTTCTTTACAAAACAATCCTCCCCCCAAAAAAAGAAAGGCAAATTTAATTTCTCGAAGGCTGTCGCAGGAGTCTGATGCAGACTCAGATTCCGATGTAGAAACGAGGAAGATGTCAGGATTTTGGTCCTCTTGGCTAGTAATGGAAAGCAAGGAGCAGGACAAACCAATTTCTGCACTAAGCCCGTTTGCAATACAGAAGGGCTTCCAAGGTATTGCAGGAGACCCACAGTCCATTAAACAACTCCGAAATGGTACGTTTCTTATCCAATGCAAGACTAAGAAACAATCGGAGCAGCTGCTGAAAGCTACAAAGCTGGTAGACAGAGAGATCAGGGTGACTCCCCATAAACAGCTGAATTCCTCTAAGGGAGTCATTCGATGCCCAGATCTTAGAGGTGTCTCAGAGGCAGAGATCAAGGCGGAACTTGCATCCCAGGGTGTGACAGAGGTGCATAGGGTGACAATTAAAAAAAGGTGCAGAAAGAGTGCCCACCAACACCCTCTTTCTGACATTCTGTAACCCTTTGTTACCTCCGGTCATCAAAGTAGGATACTTAAATGTCCGTGTGCAAATGTATGTTCCGTCTCCAATGCGATGTTTCAAATGCCAGAAATTTGGACATGTCAGAGATCGCTGTTCTGGGGAGGAGGTGTGCGATGTTTGCTGCAAGGCAACCCATGATGGGCCGTGTAAAGATCCGGCACATTGTGCGAACTGCGGTGGCGACCACCCCTCCTCTTCACGCAACTGCCCTGTTTGGATTCAGGAGTCCACCATCCAAAGAGTGAAAACAGAAAAGATCTCATTTTTTGAGGCACGCAAACAGGTTGTTGGCAGTCAGACGTCAACAGCGTTTTCCTATGCTTCCGCTATAAAGAAAGTTTCTACCCGTTCAGTCTGCTGCCAGACTGATGAATTTATTTTCTCTAAAACGTTGCATGGTAGAACGGTAAACTCTGGTGGAAGCAAGTCCACCACCTCCCAACCCAAAGTGGGTGCCCCTGGTGGAGGCAAAAAATCCGCCACCCCTCAGACTGCCCAGCAGTCTACTCCATCTGCTGCTGGGCAGATTAAAAAGCCAACCCTCCCGCCTCGAACTTCTGTGGGCAGTGCCCGTGCGGGCAAGGGAATTCAATCAAGTGTGGAGATGGTGGAGATGAGAAAGAAACCTCCACCATCTCCAAAACCCAGGCCTTCTTCACCTGTGGGCAAGTCTGCCAGCAGGTCTGAAGACCCAAACAGTCCAGTTCAACTTTCTAATACACTTTCTCCATTGGATGCAGACGTTGATGAGGAGATGACCTGATTTCTCTCCTATTCGTCCTCTGCACCATGGACAGTAAAATAATCCATTGGAATATCCGTGGCCTAAATTCAAACTTTGAGGAGCTGCAGCTTCTGTGTCAAACTATAAAACCTTCCGTCGTGGCTCTTCAGGAAACTAAAATTCAAAGCCAGAAGACCTTCACTCTTTCTGGCTTTAATATTCTTTCCAAACCTGCACAACCATCCACATTGGGACTGTCAGGCGGTGTTGCCATTCTTTTACATAAAACTTTGCTGTTTAGTCCTGTCGCTCTGACAACCCCCCTTCAGGCTGTAGCTGCGAGAGTCACTCTCCACAAGACTGTTACAATTTGCTCACTCTATCTGCCACCTTCTGTCCTGGTTTGTCGTCAGGACCTTGTCAGTCTGATTGGAGAACTTCCTCGACCTTTTTTGCTGTTGGGTGACTTTAATGGAGAGACAGTTAATATAAGGGCTCTAACCCACCACATCTTATTTTGCACGAAAACCCCCCTTTTCACAAACAAATCTCGTCCATCTCATGCTACTTTTTGCCAAAATTAACACCTTTTTCTACAGCCAAACTTAACATGCAAAAACCTCCAAAAATCGAAGTAATCGTTATTTTAAAATGGGGGCTTACGTGCAAAACAAAAATTGGTGATTTAGAGCCCTTATATTAACTGTCTCTCTCCATAGCATAAAAATCTAATGGCCTACAGTACGCTCTTCTACTTCCAGCACTACCAACAAATCAGAACAAACAACCGGCCTTCCATCTTGGTTAGTTATTTTTACACACACTGAATTTATAGACCCCTCAACTAATTCTTTAAACCGGCTGTCTTCACCAAATGTGCTTAACTGATAATCGCAAAACCCCGCCTTAATTGATGGCAGTACTCCTAGAACTGTAGATGGATTGCCATCAAATAAATTAGTATTTGTTTTTAACTCTCGTAAATGGACATACAACATCGGGTTAACGAGGAAATCACATGGTTCATTACCTTCAAATTGATAGATGTTTTCTCTTGTACTAAATTTATAAGATCTGCTAGTACTGTGGAAGCCCAAGATTCTAGCAAGGCCTTTAGGAAAAGTGTATTGTCTTCTTTCTTCTAGCGGAAAGTGCATAGTAATTCTGAGGTTTGCTTCGTTAATTTTTAGCAATATGCCTAATTCGTTAAATACTTCTTTTAAAGAACAAAAGCTGTAATAGCCTTCTGGTATTTTTTCATGAGTTATTTGATTGCCCTCTTCATTACTAATATTAATCCAGTTATTCTGAGCTTCTTCAGATATATTAAACCACTTAACTTTAAAACCAATTTTTCTAAGAGCAATCCTACTATTACTGCGCCTATTGTTAATTGGATACTTTAAGAACACACTTGTGTTTTGTTTAGTTATATAAATGTACATACTTTTTAAATCCTTTTTAAAAACTATTTAAAAATGGAACCTTTTAAATATAATGAAAGTGCCACTTACGACGTAGGAGGGGTTTATGAGCCCAAATCTTTGGACTTTAGTAACCTAACCATCGCAGTGGATGAATCATATGGCTTTCTAGTCAGACTTGTAAACCCACTAACTAGATATTTAAATCCTCCAATAAAGAGTGATAGAGTGCCATCAGCATGGTCAACTCATCCTATGGCTTTTTACCAGAATCAGTTAAATTTTGCAGTTTACTGCTCAACCACTGGCTGCGGTGTTTCATATACAAACCATTTAAACCACCCCAACCTCTTAGTAAGGTCAGTATATAACTTTCATGTTTATTATCAGTATAGGCGCATACTAACTGAACTACAAGTACGCCTCCCCAATGACAACGCGTTTAATCCATTTCTCAGCCCAATGGACAATAATGCATATGAAAGAATCTGCAACGAATTTAACATTAACCCTTCAAATAACTTTAGACAAAAGTTAGACCGCAATCACGGGCTGGGCACATTGTATTTGTGGGGCCAGCGTAGAGAATATAATTTTGACTACTGGCCCGGCCACACCACTTTTAAGTCAAACTCCCAAGTTAGATTGGGATCAATAGAACAAAAACACCCCAATGCTTGGGCAACATTTATCTTGGATGAAAGTAAAGGTCTAACAATGCCAGGAGTGCAAAGACTTAATGACTCCATACGCACGTACGTTTGGTGTCTATTAGGAGCGCAAGCACAGACCAAGTCTAGCATAGTGGATCAATCTACAGGCTTTGACGCCAGAAAACAATTTCTAGCCAATTTAGAAGATGCTATTAACTCTGCTGTTGATTTGCCTTCCAGCATACAAAGGTACCAAAACGTTCTTTCACATGCTAGGTCAAAGGTTGACTTTGTTGTAGGTCATGGATTATACATGCTGCCTTCTGACCTTAGACTACAGATTGGCATGATACAAAATTATAATAATGAAATTCTCATAGCTGGAGACGGTAAAAACTTAGGACACAATCAAGGCTTAAACACAAGGCCAGCGCCAGCCATTTTAAAAAAGTATCTAGCCCAGAACCTGCAGAAAGCGACCCCCCACCAGTTATAAGCAGTCCAGAAAGCGACCCCCCACCTGTTGATGTACCTCACCCCGACAGACACACTAGCGAAAAGACGGCCCTTGTTGTGTTTTTAACTTTTACTGGATTAGCCATACTTTATTTCACTAAAAATTAAACCGGCAGCCAGCACTCCTAACGTCCACAGATGGTCAGCCATATAACCAGCCACTTTGCCTATGGTAGACAAAACCCAACTAACAACACTGCCTATTATGCCAGGCAGAGCATCAAGCGCTTTGACAGCTAACTTCTTTAATAGGTTTGCTAGATGGTGCAGTTGTTTTCTAATCCAACTTTTACCGGGCTGAGGCGTTGGAGGAGCTACTGGTCCTGTTGGCGCACTGCCAGTTAATGCATAAACCAGTGTAGAGATAGCAAACCCAACAGCTGTTAATATACTAACTATTGTAATTCCCTGCTCTCTGAACAGAACCCTTATTCTTTCTGCTAGCGTAGTATTTTCATAAATCATTTTGTCTATAGTTTCTCTGATTCTGCTTATTTGGGCATCTATTTTTTCTCTGTTAATATACAACGCTGATAACCTGTTTTTTCTTAGTATCATTAAATCCTGTATTTTCGCCTGTATTCTAGCCTTTTCTTCCGGCTCTAAATTATCATCTACATTAGCCAGTTTATTTTTTTCTTCTTCTATCTCTCTCTCTAGCTCATTAAATTTTCTCAAATTGTTTTTTAGTTCTTCGTTTGTAGTTGTTAAAGCAGACTTAACAGACCCGAGGTCGCGCAGTTCAGCTTCAAGATCCTTGATTCTAGCTTTAAGAGCCTCGTGTTCGCGCTCAGGCAATGGAGGTTCATCAATTGATTTTAAAGCTGTTTCTTCTTCAGGACTCGGCTCACCTTCTCTTTGCCTAGGCAATTGAGAACCGCCAATTGTTTCTTCATTAAAACTCGTCTCAATTTCTGCTATTAGATCATCTGCTGTTCGATTTAATTCTTGAAGAGGTATGTTTTGTATTTCAGATTGTGTTGGCAACCTTTGCTCCACGTTCTGTAAAGCACTAACAGCCTTAGACCTTAGAGCAGACTTCCTTGGATCTGTAATATTTAATCGCCTTCTGATCCGAATAGGAATCTCTCCAAGTGAGCCCGGAGTTAAAAACTCGGAGGGGTCCCGGCTATCAGTAACTTGTTTACGCATTTGTTTATTGCCCTTCATATATTTTATAAACAAATGACCTTCCTCGTCTCCGCCCCCTTTTCCCATCTCAAAATCGTTAAGATCGATCGCGTCTGGCAGCTCCCGCCCTATACTTCTATAGAATAATTCAATTCGTTGTCGCAATAGTTCTTGACGGGCTTTAGGGAGTGAAGAGCCTACTCCTAAAAGTTCTTGACGAGCTCTAAGGAGTACAGAGCCCGCTCCTACATCTTGAGGTCGTCTAGGGAGTAAAGAACTCGCTTCTTCAAGTTCATCTTGCAATGAAGGACCCAGTTCTGTTTCATCTTCTTCTTCAATAGGATCAATCGCGTCAATATCTTCGCCAGACATATTTATATATTTATTATTTTTTGTTTTATAAAAAATGAATCCATACGGCTGCGACCTCGATCCATTCAGAAAAGCGAAGGAGCCCCATGGCATTAAAGGCATAAGACAGACTGTGCGCGTTGTAAATAATCCATCAACAATTGAGCCCAATGAAATGTTAACAGTAAGATTTAGTGACCTTGGGCCTGACGATGTTATAATGCCAGGCACTGCCAGGCTGTCATTCAAAATAGATATTGAGTCAGCGGATCCTAATGCTACTGTCGTTGCTAACCTAGGCAGGGCCATCATTAAAAATATGGTAATCAAACTGGAAGGTAGAGAAGTCTTCTCACTGAGTAGCGCAGACATTTTTAATCTCTATTCTGATCTGTGGCTGCCCAGAACAGAAAGAAAAGACAAAATCTTTCAGGGGATTCAGAGCCCAAACGGTCTTAAGCACAGGCTTAATGCTGCAGATGCAAAGGAAGACGAGGGAGACCAGGCAATAGCGCGAGCATTTAAGAACAGATTTTGCATCCCTCTAGATTTTGAACTGTTAAAAACCCATCAGCCATATTACCAAGGCGCACTAAGAGACAAACTTACTTACGAACTGACATTCAATGACAGCGGGTCTGTTATTCTATCAGATGACCCTCAAGCCAAGTACACTGTTAGTAACATCTCTCTTAATTTTGACGTTGTTACTAACCCCGAACTGGCTAGAACAATCTTAAACCAGTATAAAAGTAGGACGGTTGTTTACTTTGAAAGAGTTTTACACCACAGTGTAGCGATTAAAAACAAGCAAGACACCGTCTGGGAAATAGCTATAAGCAATTCTTTAAGGTCCCTAAAGGGGGTTCTCTTGCTATTTACTAAACCCTCAGCTCCTTTTCAGAGAGAATCTGAGGTGTTTTACAACCCAAAAATTGAGCAGTTATCTTGCACAGTAGATGGCAAGCCTTTTCAGCTGTATTCGGCTGGACTTTTACCCGACCAACACTTTGATGAGATAAGAAAGTTGTTTGCTGGAGGCAGACAGACAAGCCCCACAGCCGATCATGTGTGTAAAAAACTTCACCTTCACGATGTAAGACTCGAAGATTATCTAACAGACAAATATGGATTATGGCTGGATTTTAGATCCACGTATGACAACAGACTGCACGGGAGTGGAAGAAGGGTAGGGTCAGATGGCATACTCATACAGATTAATAAGGAAGAGGAGGAGAATGGCCAGATACAAATGCACGTTTTTGTGGTTTATGACGCCCAGCTGAACATTGAAGAAAATAGACTGAAAGAAATAGCCTATTAAAACAGATGGATAGTTTGAACTTTTTGCCTAAAGACCCGCACTGCTCGCTTATTTGTGGGATTACTGGGTGTGGGAAAACTGTCTTCGTACTTGATTTGTTACAAACAATCTACAGGTTTCATTACGAGTACATTGTTATATTCTGCACAACCATTAAGCACAACAAGTCTTACAAAGAAAGGCAGTTTGTTTGGACAGACGAGAATATATTTTTAGTTGATCCTACTGACAAGCTAAGCGACTGTTTAGAACATTACTATAAGCTATTTGAGGGAACCGAAACGTTGTTTATTATTGATGACTGTTCAGCCGAACAAGACATTGTTAAAAAAAGAAGGACTCTGTCTAAGCTAGCCTTTAGCGGAAGACACGCATTAGTTTCTGTTTGGCTTTTAACTCAAAAATACAATGCTGTCTTAAAAGACTTTAGATCGCAGTTAAAATCAGTCATCTTATTCTATACTAAGGACAGGGATAGTTTTGAAGAATGTTTAAGTGAAAACTATATAATCAGGGACAAGGATGAACTAAAAAAAATAAAAGAGCAGCTATAAAAATCTAAGCACGCTAAACTATGCTTACGGACTGACCCGCCAGTTCAATACGTTTGCTTATTATAGATTATTTATAACAAATTGTTTAATAATAAATTGTTTATATTAAAAAGAATGTCTCGGGGGCCAGAATCAAAAGCAGAGTTAGCTCCTAAATGCGTTGCAGTAGAGATAAAAGATCTAGCAGACACAACTGACTTTGATCTGATAGGAGTGGCAGGAAATGTTTATGGATTTGAGTACACCGACGATGGGGTTTACAAACGAATAGAAATTGAAGACAAAAAACGGCAGCAATATCCTACCCTAGAAGAGATAAGAAATCTAAGGGCAAACGATTTTGGCAAACACGAATACAAACTTCATAAACGAGAGAATGCCTGGGCGTTGCTTCCTGACATTAACTGGAATTTAAAGTTTGAACTACGAAGCCCCTATGTATACTTTGATAAGAAATACAATTTTAGAAAAGCTTTGAATGAAGGACGCCTTCTTGCTAGCCTAGTCCCAGGATTACAACAGAAAAAGCAGATTGAAATAACTAAGCAGGGCTCTGAATATATGCTGCAGAGAAAGAAGTCCTTAGCATTTTAGAAAAGCTTTGAATGAAGGACGCCTTCTTGCTAGCCTAGTCCCAGGATTACAACAGAAAAAGCAGATTGAAATAACTAAGCAGGGCTCTGAATATATGCTGCAGAGAAAGAAGTCCTTAGCTGAAGTGGGGGCGACACCGTCGGCTTAGAATTTAAACCAAAACTAGAATCACTGCCTAGAAAAATGACGATGCTTTTTCGCTTATTTATTACTCCAAGGGAGTCTGATCCTAGTTTGCCAGAGCATACGTTAATCAGAGGCGTACAAATAAAGTCTGAAAACTTGGATGGGCCTCTTAGGCTTGTTATTGTTATTACTAAAAACGGGGATGAAATAAACACTTCTGTATCATCTGACAAAGTCACTGTGATGGTTGACAATACTAAACTAACAGTGCTTGATTTTATTTTTATTAAGTATGTTGATTTTATTGCGTTTTACTCTGTTGATGAAGTGCTGCCAGAAGGGTTAATAAGAAGATATGTACAAGATTAATCTTAATTAAAAAATTAATCTTAATTAAAAAATGGATGATCGGGCTCAAAAGTTTAGGTTAGAGCAAATAACTGAACTTCAAGAAGAAATAGAAAGTGACTTGGATAAGTATAGGGTTACTAGAAAGAAATATGCTAAAGTTTTAAATACTCTTTCTTATATAATCACCGGCTCATCAGCTATAGCGAGCGTAAGTGCTGGGTCTAGCGTTGCCCTTTTAGCTACTGGAGCTGGAGAACCAGCCTCTTTAGCATTAGGGAGCCTTGGTTTGGGCTTAGGTGCTATGTCTATGATTGTGAGTGCTGTTTTAAAAAAATTAACGCCTAAACTACAAAAGCACACTGCTATTGTGGCCCTAGCATCAGCAAAACTTTGTTCATTAAGACTGAGAATAAGCAAAGCATTGCAGGACGAAAACATTACAGCTGAAGAATTTGAGCGTCTTATGGCTGATGGTGAGGATTACAGACGGCAAAAAACTGAACTTCAAAAGGAGTGGAGAAAGACTTTTACTTCGCAACAGGTAGACACTGAGACAATCAAACAGAACATTGAAAAGCAAGCAAACAATCAGTTAAACCCAAAAATAGACAAAAAAAAATAAGATGTGAACTAAATAAATAAATCATAAGTTTAACAAAAAATAAATAAATCATAAGTTTAACAAAAAATAAATAAATCATAAGTTTAACAAAAAAATAAATACTATTTTTTTAAACTAACAGGCACTGTGTTTGGTGGGACAACTTGCAACTCTTCGTGAACAAACGATCTTTTAGGGGCGGGCTTTTTAGAAGAAAGAGTCTCTCTTAAATAATATACGGGAGGGGTTGTTTTCATAATTCTTTTAACTTCATATACATCTACGCTCCATATAGGGTCTGTGGCTCTAATTCTAACATCGCCCTCTGCCTCTCCAGGAGCATACAAGTATCTTACTTTTAGTCCAAACGGCAAGAGTTTTTGATTACCTTGGATGTCTTCAGTAATGCTAATTTTTTTTAATTTGATCGCGTTCACCGGTTTAAGACCTGTTGCTTTAAATTCTTCATTGTTCATAGCGCGTAAGACTGCTGGCAATCTCCTAACCCATTCTGTGTTGCGCGTCCTGTCCATAAGGTCTCTGTGGTATTGATAGGTAAACAGACGCTCAGCTAGATTCTTATTAAAGTTTTCTACTAGAGCTTGTGAGCGATGGTTGCCTGGGATCCCCCTCTTAACTGTAACCCGATGTCTTAAAAACAGTTGGTTTACAGCTCCTTTAAACTCTTTCCCATCATCAACCTGAATCAGCCTAGGATACTTTAATGGACCTCGCATGTATATTTGTTGTAAAGCCACAGCCACAGCAGCTGAGCTTTTATCCGTTAAAGGCTCAGCGTCTTTATACCTTGAAGCCATGTCAACAACAGTCAGAGCATACTTAAACTTTTTTCTTCTAACTTTGTCATGCGGAAGATACAGCAAGTCCATCTGGTGGGTGTCATTAGGAACTGAGTTAACAAATCGAGGCCTTATTACTCTTTTTGGGGCAGGCAGATATATTTGCCAGATCGCTTGTTTTGAAAGCCAGTCTTTCGCTTCTGATTCAGACACCCTAGCAGCTTTACTCAGTTTATCAATAGCAGCCTTTCCTTTCCAATACCCTCCAGGTGAATAATATATTTTGTACTTTGTATCGTCCATAAGAAGGGGCTGTTTTTATTACATTTTTAACAATGTTTTTTAGATTGAATATGCAAGAAGAAAGATTGCTCCCATAGCGCCTATAATAAAGCCTATTTCTACCATTTTCTGATCCTCAGACGGTTCATAAAAGTCAGACAGCTCTGGCGGCGACGATGTTAGAAACTTCTTTCCTGTCACTAAGTAATATTCATTCATTGCGTCATCAACGTCTGTAAATGTATGCTCTGCATGTCCCTGCTCTCTTAACTTTTTATTAATAAAGTCTAAGTGAGCAATCCTCCTTTTCTCGTAAGCGTCTCTTGCCTTAGCTAAATCTTCCATTGCCTTGTTATGGCGTTCTCTCTCTTCATCAGACCGCAATTTACTAAACATATAATTGCTACCAGAGAAAGCCAATGCATTAACAATAGCTCCCCCCACCATCAGAACTAATCCAGACATCTTTTTATAAATGAATGAATCTTTTTTATAAATCAATATTTTTTAGAATGAATCTTTTTTTATAAATCAATCTGCCTAAATGCATTAATCTTTCTATGCATTGATGTTTTCTGGGATAATCCCCTGTGTAACAAGAAAGTCTTTTGAGGCAATCCCTGCCGTTATTACAGCTATAACCTTAACAACATCCTCAATGTCCAACCTTCCTAGATCGGCCGGCCTCATTTTAAACATGTTTTTTGCTAACGTGCTATATCCTATACTAAGACCGCCGATTACAGCAGAGTGGTAAATCGTATTAATAATCTTTTTTTCGCTCATGTTTTTTATTAACTAAAAAAATAATTAAAATAATCATAATATGAAAGACTGTCTATATGCTTTTTAATCAGATAATCTTTTGTTGCCAGAGCTAAAAATAAGGTTGTAACTAGTTTCGGCGAATCTTCTATCTTTCCCATGTTGGGTGGTTTTATTCTTAACAAACATTTTGCTAGGGTTGAATAAACTATAACACCAACAATAGGCACTGCATAATTAACCAGCGTTAAACTCATGGTTTTATTTTCTATTTATTTAATTTTTAGATTTAAAAATGGCGACCAAACACAGCGAATCTGATCTAATGATTTTAATAGAAAATTGTAAATGAACTATTTGACGAAACGATGAAAGTGTTAAACATTGCTTTTAGTGAATCTGGGCTTGAGAATGATGTAAACAATTTAATAAAAAATCATAGTGAACTCTTTGAGGAAGCAATCAAAGAGTTAAACATTGACTGTAGTGATTCAGAAAAAGCTAAAGTATTAGCAGACGTTCTTGTAAGATTAGGGTGTCTTGAAGTATTGCAACGCCTGGGTGAAGAATAAAACGCATTTACTTACTTTTACTTACTTTTATTTTTTTAATTTACGTAAATATTATGGGTTAAAAATGAACCCCACAAGCGAGTCCGAGTTTGAAATACTGCCCAACAACGTACAGTTGGAAGGTAGTAACAAATCATTAGGCAATATGTTCATTGAATTAGACATGGACATCATTAACCCCACAAACGTTCAGGAAAGTGTAACACATGCTATCTCTAAAATCCCAGGGTCTCTTCAAATTGCCCCGCCAGCAAAAGTGTTGTTGGCCATTCTGATTGAATATATAACCCCCGATGATAGTAGTATGCAAGTCTGGGTTTCAACTAGACAGAAAGAAGTAATCAGCTACTACGACTTTACACCTGGCTGGGCTGATTACATGCTTACACAGTTTAACCATGCAAGTGAAGAAGTGAAATTGCGCGGCTCTGGCTGGTCTGAAGGAACAGTCCTCGAAATCAAATTAAGACAAACCAAATACTCTCCTATAATCGGCAATTCTTACCTTCCTCTCCCGAGAGAGCTAGTGTTAAAACGGGCAGTCCTAAACATACATAATTCAGACAACTTGTGTTTCATGTGGTGTGTTTTGGCGCATTTACACCCAGTTAAAAAGCACGCAGACAGAGTTTCTAATTATTGGCAGTATAAAGATAGCCTGAACTTTGATAACATAACCTTTCCAGTGAGTGTAGAAAGTATCGACCAGTTTGAAGAGCAAAACAACCCAATAACCGTAAGCGTATTCACATGGTCTGTAGTAGACAATCTAGTCCCTCTAAGGATCTCTCCCAATGCTCCCACTTTTGGCGATCCACTTGAGAATCATGTAGACTTGATACTGTTTGCAGACGGTTCCAAGAGTCATTATGTATTAATCAGATCAATTAGCAGACTTATGACTTATACTACAAAGGACAAATCTAAACAAGAGCTTTGTAGAAGGTGTTTAGTCAGGATCCCAACTATAGAGGCGGCTGCAAAACATAAGAAACATTGTAAAAGTTTTGTAGACTGCAAAATCGAACTTCTTACACCCAAACCAGGGTCTAAAGTTAGTTTTAAGAATGTACATAAACTGCAAATGAGCCCATACGTAGTCTATGCTGACTTTGAATCAATCTTGCTACAGTACTACGGCCCTCAGCAAGAACAAAAAACAACCATATTGTCCCGTCATCAGATCTGTTCTTATGCATTTGTTGCTGTTAGGTCAGATGGCGGACACACACAGCCGGAGATTTACAGAAGTCCCAACGCGGCCGATCGATTTTTGGAGCAGATGAAACACCTTCGCAATCAATTCTCTAATCAGCCGAACCTTTCAGACATTAAGATGACCCCCGAAGATGAAGAACGTTATAAATCAGCCACCCACTGCTGGATATGCAAATGCAAGTTATTAGGTGACACTGTAAGAGACCACGATCACATTACTGGCAAATTCAGGGGAGCAGCACACAACGGCTGTAATCTTCAACTCAAGGTTAGCCCCGAAAAATGGAAACTGCCAATCTTCTTTCATAACTTGCGGGGCTACGATTCGCACTTTATCATGCAAGCAATAACTTCTCAATGTAGGAGGGTTAGCTGTATTGCACAGTCTTCAGAAAAGTACATGACCTTTACTGTAGACTGTTTATCCTTCTATGATTCTGCCCAGCATCTGATGGCAAGTTTGGATAAATTATCAGGATCTCTACAAGATTGTCCAATCACTAAACAATATTTTGACCCATCTTTAGTACGTAAAGGCGTCTATCCTTATGAATACATGAACTCGTGGGAAAGGTTTGATGAAGACTCACTTCCTCCTAAAGGCGCTTTCTTTTCTAGTCTTAGAGGAAAGGACATATCTGACGCCGACTATGAATACGCGCAGAAAGCCTGGACAGAATTACACTGCAAGACGATGGGCGATTATCACGATCAGTATCTAATGGCCGACGTGTGTTTATTGGCAGATGTATTTGAAAATTACAGATCCACTTGCATGAAACACTACGGTCTAGATTCATCACAGTACATCTCTGCCCCGGGCCTTTCTTGGGACGCATTCTTGAAGTCTACAAACATTCAGATCGACTTAATATCTGATCTGGATACACTTCAGATGATTGAGGACGGGCTGAGAGGAGGCATTAGCATGGCCTGTCATCCTTACCGCAGAGCCAACAACAAGTATTTAGACGATTATGATCCAACTAAACCATCCAACTATCTGATGTACTTAGACGCCAACAATCTGTATGGGTGGGCCATGAGCCAGGCACTGCCATTGAGAAACTTCAAAATGATAAACGGACCTCATGATGTTACTGCCGTGTTGAGTATGTTATCGCAGCTTACACCCGATAATCCGATAGGACTAATCTTAGAGGTAGACTTAGATTATCCCGCAGAGTTGCACGACCCCCATAACGATTTCCCCTTAGCTGCAGAAAAATTAAAGATGAGTCCCGCAGAACCACCCAAACTCGTGCCTAACCTCTTTAACAAAACTAAATATGTCTGTCATTACAGGCTGTTACAGTTTTACTTAAGGCATGGGCTAAAGCTGACAGCTGTTCACAGAATAATTACCTGTGACCAAGAGCCTTTCATGAGACCATACATCATGAAGAACACCGATCTTAGAACTAAGGCCACAGATGCCTCAGAAAAAGACTTCTTTAAGTTGATGAACAACAGCTGTTTTGGCAAAACCATGGAGAACGTACACAATCGTAAAGATGTAAAATTGTTAAATAAATGTTAGCGAACCGCCCAGAGAACGTGGACAAACGAGTCACAAGACGAAACACAACTAGTTTCGACCTCTTAGGTCTTCATCAGGTGAGACATTAACGAATAAAACAATGAAAATTCACTTAGCTTTGATCGCTTCAGATCACTTGGTAGGGTTCAGCGCAAGGAAGAAGGCGTTGAATGAGAACGAGGCTGTTGGAAGGGAAATAGTGAGCGAGTCAAAGTCGTAATGAAGATAATAATATTACTGATAGGAATACTAATAATGGTCAAAATACTGAGAAAAAAAAAAGAAAAAAAAAAGGGACAAGATTACTACCAATCTGTGTCAATAAGTATGGGTATGGGAGAAAGGAGAGTGGGTTAGAGGATTCTTAAACAGCAGGGTTGCCGTGGCAACAGTCCCAGAGGCGAAGGCGATGGTGATGTCAATGCCAGTGGTAGTATCAATACTAGCAATAGTATTACTGAATGATACTGCTAACAACGATAGTGAAGGTTAAGGTAATGAAAGCATGATACAGAAATATATTTAGAAAATACAATTTTTATAATAATCAAATAAATAAATAAATGAAACATTAAAAATAATAATAAATTAAAAAATCAGTAAATAATAATAATAATTAAAAAAAATATAATTAAAAAAAATAAAAATAAAAATAATAATGATAATAAATGCATAAATAAGATAGCTATAAGTTGTGTGAGGTGAATAGTGGGAGATAAGGTAGTATGTGTGTGTGTGGTGGGAAGATATTATGGGCTGAGATAGAAGTGGTGGGTTGGTACATGTTACTTTAAGGTGTAGATGCTATGAGGGTGGAGGGAAGAAGGGGATGGGTTTACGTACTAACTGGGGGAGGTGGAGGGGCAACATATTCACACCTATACACAATCTCTCTCTCTCTCTCTCTCCCCCCCCCCCCCTTTCACGACCAACGATAAAGGAGCCAGCATTCTATTAATTATGTGTGTGTGTATGTGTGAGTGTGAGTGTGTGTGTGTGTGTGTGTGTGTGTGTGTGTGTGTGTGTGTGTGTGTGTGTGTTCCATTTGTAATATCAGCCTTATTCATTGGTTACCCCCACCTCCACCCCCAGCAACCGCCATATCCACCAACACCCCTACACACATCATTACTAGGGCAGGGGGAGGGGGGAGTAAGTCGATTGATGTAGTAAATGGAGAGACTCAGAGAGTGTAGGAAAAGGGAAGATGATGATAGCTGCAACCTATGTCTGAGGTAAACAGAGGGAGGTAGGGTGGTATGGGTGTGTGTAGGTGGGGGATATTTCAGGCTGGAGCTGCAGAGATGGAATGGTACATACTACTTTTGGACGTTGATGCCATGAGGGTGGACGGTGCCCAGTTTGGCAATGAGATGAGATTCCTGCATAAGGCGTTCCAAGCTGTCACTTTTAGATTGCCAAAGTGCCAAGACTTTGACATGGTTGATGTTGTGTTGGGCATGGTTGAAGTGTAGAGCGACTGGTTTGGGCCGATGGTGGCGGATGTCGGCCAGGTGTTCAGAGATGCGCGTCTCAAGAGTGCGAGATGTCTCACCTACATAGATCTTACCGCACAGCTGACAGTGGATGGCATACACAATGTTGTGGCTCTGGCAGGAGAAAGTGCGTTTAATAGTGAAAGAGCCTGTGGGGCCATGTAGGATGGTGTCTGGTTTGGTGAGAGAGCAGATTTTGCAGTTGGGTTTTGAGCAGGGGAAATTACCTGGTGGCTTAGGTGTTGAGATTTTGTTCAGCTTAGAGCGCACCAGTAGGTCGTTGAGGTTTTTGTCACGTTTGAAAGTGATCATTGGTGTGGTCTCAAAGGCAGGTTTATGGTTTTCTACTATGTGCCAGTTAGACTTCAGGATCCTGCAGATGGGCAGATTGTGAGGATGGAAGAGAAGGCAGGCAGTGGGTCTGTCTGTCTCTTTGGGAGGTTTAGTTTCCAGAGTAGATGTTCTGGATTTAGCTGCAGTGCGGCTGAGAGCATCACTGATGACGGCACTAGGGTATCCACGGTTGGTGAAAAAATCAGACATTTTGGCTGCTTGTATAGTGAAATCCTCTTCGCTAGAGCACAGTCTGCGTAGGCGAAGGAATTCAGAATATGGAATGCTGTTTTTAGTGGACTGGTGGTGGGAAGATGTGTAGTCCAGGTATGAGTGCGCATCAGTAGGTTTGTAGAAGACTGAGGTTTGAAGCAGTCCATCTTTGAGGGAGATAGTGATGTCCAGGAAATTAACTGACTGTGAAATGGTGTAGGTCAGCTGGATGGATGGATGGAAGGTCTGTGCAAAGTTGAGGAAATTCTGGAGGTCATGTTCTGGCATGGATGTGGCTCCCAATCCATCATCTATGTATCTTTTGTAGAGCTCTGGTGTTGGGCCTGTGTAAGAGGTTAGTAGGCGGTGTTCTAGGTGTCCCATGAAGAGGCAGGCATAGGATGGTCCCATTTTGGTTCCCATAGCAACACCACTGATTTGTGAGAATGTGTGGTTGTTGAATTCAAAAGTATTGAGGGTGAGGACTAATTCTGCAAGTCTGACTAGTGTAGCTGTGGGAGGGTGTTGTTGGTTGGGGGGCCGTTTGTTAAGAAAGAATGCGAGGGCCTTCAGTCCATCAGCATGAGGGATGGAAGTGTAGAGAGAGACGACATCAAGGGTAAAGAGGAGGCTGGGTTTGAAAGTGGGATCTGTGTTGTATGAATTAATCATGTTGAGTGTGTGTGTAGTGTCTTTGAGGTATGTGGGGAGGCCTTGTACTATGGGTTGGAGGAGAGAGTCTAAGTACTGTGAAATGTGTTCTGTAGGGCAGCTGCATGCAGATACTATGGGTCTGCCGGGAGTATTGGTTTTGTGTGTTTTAGGGAGCAGGTAGAAGGTGGGTTGTTTGGTGTCTGTCATTATGAGGAGTTTGGCTGTCTTTGGTAAGTTGTTGTGTTTGATTTCTTGTTTAACTGTGGTTGAGATGAGTTTCTGGTGTTGGGGGAGGGGTGATGCTGTGAGTGGTGTATAGAAATTTGTGTCTGACAGTTGTCTGTGTGCTTCTTTTATGTACAACTGTTTGTCCCAGACCACCACTGCACCACCCTTGTCTGCTGGTTTGATGACAATGTCTTGTCTTTGTCTCAGTGATTCAAGGGCTTTTTGTTCATCCCGTGAGAGGTTGGAATTGCGGACAGGTTTGGATTTAACTTGAGAGATTTCTTTTCTACACTTTTTGATGTAGAGTTCAACTTCAGTGGATTTGTCAAGAGGTGGCTGGCGAAGCACTGGAGTTCGAAAAAGGTGGGTAAAAATGTCTGAGCTGTCTGGTAGAGGGGGCTTGGGCACACCGTCAAGTGCAGCCATCCATCTTAATTTTCTAAAGAATCTTTCAACATCAACGTGGTTTTGATATTTATTGGTGGCAGGCTGAATGGGAATAAATTTCAGACCTTTTGCCAGGACTGATCTTTCATCATTGGTGAGAGTCAGATTATCAGGAATGCAGCGAACAAGGTGGCGGTGTTGCTCATGGGTGATAGAAGGGTCAGTTTTGTGTGTAGGGGGATTCAACTGGTCTGGGTTTGCCTCGTGTTTGTTTCGTAATTTTGATAACTTGTCTTGCTTAATCTGGTAGCAGTGATTGTGAATGAGCTGGTTGTGTGTATGGATGAGCTGTCTGAGTCTTGAAGCAGTGGCTATGGGCATGATGATTGTGGTTTGTTGTTTGAAATGTTGAAGAAGACGGGAGAGAGATTCCAGGGATGAATTGAGTGTTTTGATATGTGCCAACATGAGTCTACGGCTGGCTTGGAATAGAATTCTTGTAGTGGTAGTGGTAAGAGCGGTGTTATGAAGATCGGATGGGGTGTGAGAAAGTGAGAAGCCGCGAGGGGTGATTCGCAGTCGAATGCATTGTTTTAGAAAGTTGAGATGAGATGCAGATTTCGTTTTCTGAAACTGTGTTTTAGCATATCCTAGTGCAAATGGCTGGATGATAGGTGGCAGAAAATGAATGGACTGGTGAAAACTGGCATGTGTACGGGAGAGGAATTGGGGGGCCGGCATTATGTTCTGATTTAGGTTCTTAGAGTTGAGAGGTCAGGAGTGCCTGATTGCGATCGCACGTACACGACTAAAAACGTATGTTAAACGAAATACGGATCAATGATTAACAGTATACAATGATCGAAAGACGTATACACGATAACAATCACACACACTGATGACGTAAACAGAAATACAAAACAACGAAGGGTAGCAGTCAGTATGAATCAAAATAGATCTAGTTGCAAAGCGAGAGGACTGCAGGCGGAAATCTAAACAAATCTTAAATAAATGTTAGCGAACCGCCCAGAGAACGTGGACAAACGAGTCACAAGACGAAACACAACTAGTTTCGACCTCTTAGGTCTTCATCAGGTGAGACATTAACGAATAAAACAATGAAAATTCACTTAGCTTTGATCGCTTCAGATCACTTGGTAGGGTTCAGCGCAAGGAAGAAGGCGTTGAATGAGAACGAGGCTGTTGGAAGGGAAATAGTGAGCGAGTCAAAGTCGTAATGAAGATAATAATATTACTGATAGGAATACTAATAATGGTCAAAATACTGAGAAAAAAAAAAAAAAAAAAAAAGGGACAAGATTACTACCAATCTGTGTCAATAAGTATGGGTATGGGAGAAAGGAGAGTGGGTTAGAGGATTCTTAAACAGCAGGGTTGCCGTGGCAACAGTCCCAGAGGCGAAGGCGATGGTGATGTCAATGCCAGTGGTAGTATCAATACTAGCAATAGTATTACTGAATGATACTGCTAACAACGATAGTGAAGGTTAAGGTAATGAAAGCATGATACAGAAATATATTTAGAAAATACAATTTTTATAATAATCAAATAAATAAATAAATGAAACATTAAAAATAATAATAAATTAAAAAATCAGTAAATAATAATAATAATAATTAAAAAAAATATAATTAAAAAAATAAAAATAATAATGATAATAAATGCATAAATAAGATAGCTATAAGTTGTGTGAGGTGAATAGTGGGAGATAAGGTAGTATGTGTGTGTGTGGTGGGAAGATATTATGGGCTGAGATAGAAGAGGTGGGTTGGTACATGTTACTTTAAGGTGTAGATGCTATGAGGGTGGAGGGAAGAAGGGGATGGGTTTACGTACTAACTGGGGGAGGGGGAGGGGCAACATATTCACACCTATACACAATCTCTCTCTCTCTCTCTCTCTCTCTCTCTCTCTCTCTCCCCCCCCTTTTCACGACCAACGATAAAGGAGCCAGCATTCTATTAATTATGTGTGTGTGTATGTGTGAGTGTGAGTGTGTGTGTGTGTGTGTGTGTGTGTGTGTGTGTGTGTGTGTGTGTGTGTGTGTGTTCCATTTGTAATATCAGCCTTATTCATTGGTTACCCCCACCTCCACCCCCAGCAACCGCCATATCCACCAACACCCCTACACACATCATTACTAGGGCAGGGGGAGGGGGGAGTAAGTCGATTGATGTAGTAAATGGAGAGACTCAGAGAGTGTAGGAAAAGGGAAGATGATGATAGCTGCAGCCTATGTCTGAGGTAAACAGAGGGAGGTAGGGTGGTATGGGTGTGTGTAGGTGGGGGATATTTCAGGCTGGAGCTGCAGAGATGGAATGGTACATACTACTTTTGGACGTTGATGCCATGAGGGTGGACGGTGCCCAGTTTGGCAATGAAATGAGATTCCTGCATAAGGCGTTCCAAGCTGTCACTCTTAGATTGCCAAAGTGCCAAGACTTTGACATGGTTGATGTTGTGTTGGGCATGGTTGAAGTGTAGAGCGACTGGTTTGGGCCGATGGTGGCGGATGTCGGCCAGGTGTTCAGAGATGCGCGTCTCAAGAGTGCGAGATGTCTCACCTACATAGATCTTACCGCACAGCTGACAGTGGATGGCATACACAATGTTGTGGCTCTGGCAGGAGAAAGTGCGTTTAATAGTGAAAGAGCCTGTGGGGCCATGTAGGATGGTGTCTGGTTTGGTGAGAGAGCAGATTTTGCAGTTGGGTTTTGAGCAGGGGAAAGTACCTGGTGGCTTAGGTGTTGAGATTTTGTTCAGCTTAGAGCGCACCAGTAGGTCGTTGAGGTTTTTGTCACGTTTGAAAGTGATCATTGGTGTGGTCTCAAAGGCAGGTTTATGGTTTTCTACTATGTGCCAGTTAGACTTCAGGATCCTGCAGATGGGCAGATTGTGAGGATGGAAGAGAAGGCAGGCAGTGGGTCTGTCTGTCTCTTTGGGAGGTTTAGTTTCCAGAGTAGATGTTCTGGATTTAGCTGCAGTGCGGCTGAGAGCATCACTGATGACGGCACTAGGGTATCCACGGTTGGTGAAAAAATCAGACATTTTGGCTGCTTGTATAGTGAAATCCTCTTCGCTAGAGCACAGTCTGCGTAGGCGAAGGAATTCAGAATATGGAATGCTGTTTTTAGTGGACTGGTGGTGGGAAGATGTGTAGTCCAGGTATGAGTGCGCATCAGTAGGTTTGTAGAAGACTGAGGTTTGAAGCAGTCCATCTTTGAGGGAGATAGTGATGTCCAGGAAATTAACTGACTGTGAAATGGTGTAGGTCAGCTGGATGGATGGATGGAAGGTCTGTGCAAAGTTGAGGAAATTCTGGAGGTCATGTTCTGGCATGGATGTGGCTCCCAATCCATCATCTATGTATCTTTTGTAGAGCTCTGGTGTTGGGCCTGTGTAAGAGGTTAGTAGGCGGTGTTCTAGGTGTCCCATGAAGAGGCAGGCATAGGATGGTCCCATTTTGGTTCCCATAGCAACACCACTGATTTGTGAGAATGTGTGGTTGTTGAATTCAAAAGTATTGAGGGTGAGGACTAATTCTGCAAGTCTGACTAGTGTAGCTGTGGGAGGGTGTTGTTGGTTGGGGGGCCGTTTGTTAAGAAAGAATGCGAGGGCCTTCAGTCCATCAGCATGAGGGATGGAAGTGTAGAGAGAGACGACATCAAGGGTAAAGAGGAGGCTGGGTTTGAAAGTGGGATCTGTGTTGTATGAATTAATCATGTTGAGTGTGTGTGTAGTGTCTTTGAGGTATGTGGGGAGGCCTTGTACTATGGGTTGGAGGAGAGAGTCTAAGTACTGTGAAATGTGTTCTGTAGGGCAGCTGCATGCAGATACTATGGGTCTGCCGGGAGTATTGGTTTTGTGTGTTTTAGGGAGCAGGTAGAAGGTGGGTTGTTTGGTGTCTGTCATTATGAGGAGTTTGGCTGTCTTTGGTAAGTTGTTGTGTTTGATTTCTTGTTTAACTGTGGTTGAGATGAGTTTCTGGTGTTGGGGGAGGGGTGATGCTGTGAGTGGTGTATAGAAATTTGTGTCTGACAGTTGTCTGTGTGCTTCTTTTATGTACAACTGTTTGTCCCAGACCACCACTGCACCACCCTTGTCTGCTGGTTTGATGACAATGTCTTGTCTTTGTCTCAGTGATTCAAGGGCTTTTTGTTCATCCCGTGAGAGGTTGGAATTGCGGACAGGTTTGGATTTAACTTGAGAGATTTCTTTTCTACACTTTTTGATGTAGAGTTCAACTTCAGTGGATTTGTCAAGAGGTGGCTGGCGAAGCACTGGAGTTCGAAAAAGGTGGGTAAAAATGTCTGAGCTGTCTGGTAGAGGGGGCTTGGGCACACCGTCAAGTGCAGCCATCCATCTTAATTTTCTAAAGAATCTTTCAACATCAACGTGGTTTTGATATTTATTGGTGGCAGGCTGAATGGGAATAAATTTCAGACCTTTTGCCAGGACTGATCTTTCATCATTGGTGAGAGTCAGATTATCAGGAATGCAGCGAACAAGGTGGCGGTGTTGCTCATGGGTGATAGAAGGGTCAGTTTTGTGTGTAGGGGGATTCAACTGGTCTGGGTTTGCCTCGTGTTTGTTTCGTAATTTTGATAACTTGTCTTGCTTAATCTGGTAGCAGTGATTGTGAATGAGCTGGTTGTGTGTATGGATGAGCTGTCTGAGTCTTGAAGCAGTGGCTATGGGCATGATGATTGTGGTTTGTTGTTTGAAATGTTGAAGAAGACGGGAGAGAGATTCCAGGGATGAATTGAGTGTTTTGATATGTGCCAACATGAGTCTACGGCTGGCTTGGAATAGAATTCTTGTAGTGGTAGTGGTAAGAGCGGTGTTATGAAGATCGGATGGGGTGTGAGAAAGTGAGAAGCCGCGAGGGGTGATTCGCAGTCGAATGCATTGTTTTAGAAAGTTGAGATGAGATGCAGATTTCGTTTTCTGAAACTGTGTTTTAGCATATCCTAGTGCAAATGGCTGGATGATAGGTGGCAGAAAATGAATGGACTGGTGAAAACTGGCATGTGTACGGGAGAGGAATTGGGGGGCCGGCATTATGTTCTGATTTAGGTTCTTAGAGTTGAGAGGTCAGGAGTGCCTGATTGCGATCGCACGTACACGACTAAAAACGTATGTTAAACGAAATACGGATCAATGATTAACAGTATACAATGATCGAAAGACGTATACACGATAACAATCACACACACTGATGACGTAAACAGAAATACAAAACAACGAAGGGTAGCAGTCAGTATGAATCAAAATAGATCTAGTTGCAAAGCGAGAGGACTGCAGGCGGAAATCTAAACAAATCTTAAATAAATGTTAGCGAACCGCCCAGAGAACGTGGACAAACGAGTCACAAGACGAAACACAACTAGTTTCGACCTCTTAGGTCTTCATCAGGTGAGACATTAACGAATAAAACAATGAAAATTCACTTAGCTTTGATCGCTTCAGATCACTTGGTAGGGTTCAGCGCAAGGAAGAAGGCGTTGAATGAGAACGAGGCTGTTGGAAGGGAAATAGTGAGCGAGTCAAAGTCGTAATGAAGATAATAATATTACTGATAGGAATACTAATAATGGTCAAAATACTGAGAAAAAAAAAAAAAAAAAAAAGGGACAAGATTACTACCAATCTGTGTCAATAAGTATGGGTATGGGAGAAAGGAGAGTGGGTTAGAGGATTCTTAAACAGCAGGGTTGCCGTGGCAACAGTCCCAGAGGCGAAGGCGATGGTGATGTCAATGCCAGTGGTAGTATCAATACTAGCAATAGTATTACTGAATGATACTGCTAACAACGATAGTGAAGGTTAAGGTAATGAAAGCATGATACAGAAATATATTTAGAAAATACAATTTTTATAATAATCAAATAAATAAATAAATGAAACATTAAAAATAATAATAAATTAAAAAATCAGTAAATAATAATAATAATAATTAAAAAAAATATAATTAAAAAAATAAAAATAATAATGATAATAAATGCATAAATAAGATAGCTATAAGTTGTGTGAGGTGAATAGTGGGAGATAAGGTAGTATGTGTGTGTGTGGTGGGAAGATATTATGGGCTGAGATAGAAGAGGTGGGTTGGTACATGTTACTTTAAGGTGTAGATGCTATGAGGGTGGAGGGAAGAAGGGGATGGGTTTACGTACTAACTGGGGGAGGGGGAGGGGCAACATATTCACACCTATACACAATCTCTCTCTCTCTCTCTCTCTCTCTCTCTCTCTCTCTCCCCCCCTTTTCACGACCAACGATAAAGGAGCCAGCATTCTATTAATTATGTGTGTGTGTATGTGTGAGTGTGAGTGTGTGTGTGTGTGTGTGTGTGTGTGTGTGTGTGTGTGTGTGTGTGTGTGTGTGTGTGTGTTCCATTTGTAATATCAGCCTTATTCATTGGTTACCCCCACCTCCACCCCCAGCAACCGCCATATCCACCAACACCCCTACACACATCATTACTAGGGCAGGGGGAGGGGGGAGTAAGTCGATTGATGTAGTAAATGGAGAGACTCAGAGAGTGTAGGAAAAGGGAAGATGATGATAGCTGCAGCCTATGTCTGAGGTAAACAGAGGGAGGTAGGGTGGTATGGGTGTGTGTAGGTGGGGGATATTTCAGGCTGGAGCTGCAGAGATGGAATGGTACATACTACTTTTGGACGTTGATGCCATGAGGGTGGACGGTGCCCAGTTTGGCAATGAGATGAGATTCCTGCATAAGGCGTTCCAAGCTGTCACTCTTAGATTGCCAAAGTGCCAAGACTTTGACATGGTTGATGTTGTGTTGGGCATGGTTGAAGTGTAGAGCGACTGGTTTGGGCCGATGGTGGCGGATGTCGGCCAGGTGTTCAGAGATGCGCGTCTCAAGAGTGCGAGATGTCTCACCTACATAGATCTTACCGCACAGCTGACAGTGGATGGCATACACAATGTTGTGGCTCTGGCAGGAGAAAGTGCGTTTAATAGTGAAAGAGCCTGTGGGGCCATGTAGGATGGTGTCTGGTTTGGTGAGAGAGCAGATTTTGCAGTTGGGTTTTGAGCAGGGGAAAGTACCTGGTGGCTTAGGTGTTGAGATTTTGTTCAGCTTAGAGCGCACCAGTAGGTCGTTGAGGTTTTTGTCACGTTTGAAAGTGATCATTGGTGTGGTCTCAAAGGCAGGTTTATGGTTTTCTACTATGTGCCAGTTAGACTTCAGGATCCTGCAGATGGGCAGATTGTGAGGATGGAAGAGAAGGCAGGCAGTGGGTCTGTCTGTCTCTTTGGGAGGTTTAGTTTCCAGAGTAGATGTTCTGGATTTAGCTGCAGTGCGGCTGAGAGCATCACTGATGACGGCACTAGGGTATCCACGGTTGGTGAAAAAATCAGACATTTTGGCTGCTTGTATAGTGAAATCCTCTTCGCTAGAGCACAGTCTGCGTAGGCGAAGGAATTCAGAATATGGAATGCTGTTTTTAGTGGACTGGTGGTGGGAAGATGTGTAGTCCAGGTATGAGTGCGCATCAGTAGGTTTGTAGAAGACTGAGGTTTGAAGCAGTCCATCTTTGAGGGAGATAGTGATGTCCAGGAAATTAACTGACTGTGAAATGGTGTAGGTCAGCTGGATGGATGGATGGAAGGTCTGTGCAAAGTTGAGGAAATTCTGGAGGTCATGTTCTGGCATGGATGTGGCTCCCAATCCATCATCTATGTATCTTTTGTAGAGCTCTGGTGTTGGGCCTGTGTAAGAGGTTAGTAGGCGGTGTTCTAGGTGTCCCATGAAGAGGCAGGCATAGGATGGTCCCATTTTGGTTCCCATAGCAACACCACTGATTTGTGAGAATGTGTGGTTGTTGAATTCAAAAGTATTGAGGGTGAGGACTAATTCTGCAAGTCTGACTAGTGTAGCTGTGGGAGGGTGTTGTTGGTTGGGGGGCCGTTTGTTAAGAAAGAATGCGAGGGCCTTCAGTCCATCAGCATGAGGGATGGAAGTGTAGAGAGAGACGACATCAAGGGTAAAGAGGAGGCTGGGTTTGAAAGTGGGATCTGTGTTGTATGAATTAATCATGTTGAGTGTGTGTGTAGTGTCTTTGAGGTATGTGGGGAGGCCTTGTACTATGGGTTGGAGGAGAGAGTCTAAGTACTGTGAAATGTGTTCTGTAGGGCAGCTGCATGCAGATACTATGGGTCTGCCGGGAGTATTGGTTTTGTGTGTTTTAGGGAGCAGTTCATGTTGAGTGTGTGTGTAGTGTCTTTGAGGTATGTGGGGAGGCCTTGTACTATGGGTTGGAGGAGAGAGTCTAAGTACTGTGAAATGTGTTCTGTAGGGCAGCTGCATGCAGATACTATGGGTCTGCCGGGAGTATTGGTTTTGTGTGTTTTACGAAACAAACACGAGGCAAACCCAGACCAGTTGAATCCCCCTACACACAAAACTGACCCTTCTATCACCCATGAGCAACACCGCCACCTTGTTCGCTGCATTCCTGATAATCTGACTCTCACCAATGATGAAAGATCAGTCCTGGCAAAAGGTCTGAAATTTATTCCCATTCAGCCTGCCACCAATAAATATCAAAACCACGTTGATATTGAAAGATTCTTTAGAAAATTAAGATGGATGACTGCACTTGACGGTGTGCCCAAGCCCCCTCTACCAGACAGCTCAGACATTTTTACCCACCTTTTTCGAACTCCAGTGCTTCGCTAGCCACCTCTTGACAAATCCACTGAAGTTGAACTCTACATCAAAAAGTGTAGAAAAGAAATCTCTCAAGTTAAATCCAAACCTGTCCGCAATTCCAACCTCTCACGGGATGAACAAAAAGCCCTTGAATCACTGAGACAAAGACAAGACATTGTCATCAAACCAGCAGACAAGGGTGGTGCAGTGGTGGTCTGGGACAAACAGTTGTACATAAAAGAAGCACACAGACAACTGTCAGACACAAATTTCTATACACCACTCACAGCATCACCCCTCCCCCAACACCAGAAACTCATCTCAACCACAGTTAAACAAGAAATCAAACACAACAACTTACCAAAGACAGCCAAACTCCTCATAATGACAGACACCAAACAACCCACCTTCTACCTGCTCCCTAAAACACACAAAACCAATACTCCCGGCAGACCCATAGTATCTGCATGCAGCTGCCCTACAGAACACATTTCACAGTACTTAGACTCTCTCCTCCAACCCATAGTACAAGGCCTCCCCACATACCTCAAAGACACTACACACACACTCAACATGATTAATTCATACAACACAGATCCCACTTTCAAACCCAGCCTCCTCTTTACCCTTGATGTCGTCTCTCTCTACACTTCCATCCCTCATGCTGATGGACTGAAGGCCCTCGCATTCTTTCTTAACAAACGGCCCCCCAACCAACAACACCCTCCCACAGCTACACTAGTCAGACTTGCAGAATTAGTCCTCACCCTCAATACTTTTGAATTCAACAACCACACATTCTCACAAATCAGTGGTGTTGCTATGGGAACCAAAATGGGACCATCCTATGCCTGCCTCTTCATGGGACACCTAGAACACCGCCTACTAACCTCTTACACAGGCCCAACACCAGAGCTCTACAAAAGATACATAGATGATGGATTGGGAGCCACATCCATGCCAGAACATGACCTCCAGAATTTCCTCAACTTTGCACAGACCTTCCATCCATCCATCCAGCTGACCTACACCATTTCACAGTCAGTTAATTTCCTGGACATCACTATCTCCCTCAAAGATGGACTGCTTCAAACCTCAGTCTTCTACAAACCTACTGATGCGCACTCATACCTGGACTACACATCTTCCCACCACCAGTCCACTAAAAATAGCATTCCATATTCTGAATTCCTTCGCCTACGCAGACTGTGCTCTAGCGAAGAGGATTTCACTATACAAGCAGCCAAAATGTCTGATTTTTTCACCAACCGTGGATACCCTAGTGCCGTCATCAGTGATGCTCTCAGCCGCACTGCAGCTAAATCCAGAACATCTACTCTGGAAACTAAACCTCCCAAAGAGACAGACAGACCCACTGCCTGCCTTCTCTTCCATCCTCACAATCTGCCCATCTGCAGGATCCTGAAGTCTAACTGGCACATAGTAGAAAACCATAAACCTGCCTTTGAGACCACACCAATGATCACTTTCAAACGTGACAAAAACCTCAACGACCTACTGGTGCGCTCTAAGCTGAACAAAATCTCAACACCTAAGCCACCAGGTACTTTCCCCTGCTCAAAACCCAACTGCAAAATCTGCTCTCTCACCAAACCAGACACCATCCTACATGGCCCCACAGGCTCTTTCACTATTAAACGCACTTTCTCCTGCCAGAGCCACAACATTGTGTATGCCATCCACTGTCAGCTGTGCGGTAAGATCTATGTAGGTGAGACATCTCGCACTCTTGAGACGCGCATCTCTGAACACCTGGCCGACATCTGCCACCATCGGCCCAAACCAGTCGCTCTACACTTCAACCATGCCCAACACAACATCAACCATGTCAAAGTCTTGGCACTTTGGCAATCTAAGAGTGACAGCTTGGAATGCCTTATGCAGGAATCTCATCTCATTGCCAAACTGGGCACCGTCCACCCTCATGGCATCAACGTCCAAAAGTAGTATGTACCATTCCATCTCTGCAGCTCCAGCCTGAAATATCCCCCACCTACACACACCCATACCACCCTACCTCCCTCTGTTTACCTCAGACATAGGTTGCAGCTATCATCATCTTCCCTTTTCCTACACTCTCTGAGTCTCTCCATTTACTACATCAATCGACTTACTCCCCCCTCCCCCTGCCCTAGTAATGATGTGTGTAGGGGTGTTGGTGGATATGGCGGTTGCTGGGGGTGGAGGTGGGGGTAACCAATGAATAAGGCTGATATTACAAATGGAACACACACACACACACACACACACACACACACACACACACACACACACACACACACACACACACACACTCACACTCACACATACACACACACATAATTAATAGAATGCTGGCTCCTTTATCGTTGGTCGTGAAAGGGGGGGGGGGGGGGGGAGAGAGAGAGAGAGAGAGAGAGAGAGATTGTGTATAGGTGTGAATATGTTGCCCCTCCACCTCCCCCAGTTAGTACGTAAACCCATCCCCTTCTTCCCTCCACCCTCATAGCATCTACACCTTAAAGTAACATGTACCAACCCACCACTTCTATCTCAGCCCATAATATCTTCCCACCACACACACACATACTACCTTATCTCCCACTATTCACCTCACACAACTTATAGCTATCTTATTTATGCATTTATTATCATTATTATTTTTATTTTTTTAATTATATTTTTTTTAAATTATTATTATTATTATTTACTGATTTTTTAATTTATTATTATTTTTAATGTTTCATTTATTTATTTATTTGATTATTATAAAAATTGTATTTTCTAAATATATTTCTGTATCATGCTTTCATTACCTTAACCTTCACTATCGTTGTTAGCAGTATCATTCAGTAATACTATTGCTAGTATTGATACTACCACTGGCATTGACATCACCATCGCCTTCGCCTCTGGGACTGTTGCCACGGCAACCCTGCTGTTTAAGAATCCTCTAACCCACTCTCCTTTCTCCCATACCCATACTTATTGACACAGATTGGTAGTAATCTTGTCCCTTTTTTTTTTTTTTTTTCTCAGTATTTTGACCATTATTAGTATTCCTATCAGTAATATTATTATCTTCATTACGACTTTGACTCGCTCACTATTTCCCTTCCAACAGCCTCGTTCTCATTCAACGCCTTCTTCCTTGCGCTGAACCCTACCAAGTGATCTGAAGCGATCAAAGCTAAGTGAATTTTCATTGTTTTATTCGTTAATGTCTCACCTGATGAAGACCTAAGAGGTCGAAACTAGTTGTGTTTCGTCTTGTGACTCGTTTGTCCACGTTCTCTGGGCGGTTCGCTAACATTTATTTAAGATTTGTTTAGATTTCCGCCTGCAGTCCTCTCGCTTTGCAACTAGATCTATTTTGATTCATACTGACTGCTACCCTTCGTTGTTTTGTATTTCTGTTTACGTCATCAGTGTGTGTGATTGTTATCGTGTATACGTCTTTCGATCATTGTATACTGTTAATCATTGATCCGTATTTCGTTTAACATACGTTTTTAGTCGTGTACGTGCGATCGCAATCAGGCACTCCTGACCTCTCAACTCTAAGAACCTAAATCAGAACATAATGCCGGCCCCCCAATTCCTCTCCCGTACACATGCCAGTTTTCACCAGTCCATTCATTTTCTGCCACCTATCATCCAGCCATTTGCACTAGGATATGCTAAAACACAGTTTCAGAAAACGAAATCTGCATCTCATCTCAACTTTCTAAAACAATGCATTCGACTGCGAATCACCCCTCGCGGCTTCTCACTTTCTCACACCCCATCCGATCTTCATAACACCGCTCTTACCACTACCACTACAAGAATTCTATTCCAAGCCAGCCGTAGACTCATGTTGGCACATATCAAAACACTCAATTCATCCCTGGAATCTCTCTCCCGTCTTCTTCAACATTTCAAACAACAAACCACAATCATCATGCCCATAGCCACTGCTTCAAGACTCAGACAGCTCATCCATACACACAACCAGCTCATTCACAATCACTGCTACCAGATTAAGCAAGACAAGTTATCAAAATTACGAAACAAACACGAGGCAAACCCAGACCAGTTGAATCCCCCTACACACAAAACTGACCCTTCTATCACCCATGAGCAACACCGCCACCTTGTTCGCTGCATTCCTGATAATCTGACTCTCACCAATGATGAAAGATCAGTCCTGGCAAAAGGTCTGAAATTTATTCCCATTCAGCCTGCCACCAATAAATATCAAAACCACGTTGATGTTGAAAGATTCTTTAGAAAATTAAGATGGATGGCTGCACTTGACGGTGTGCCCAAGCCCCCTCTACCAGACAGCTCAGACATTTTTACCCACCTTTTTCGAACTCCAGTGCTTCGCCAGCCACCTCTTGACAAATCCACTGAAGTTGAACTCTACATCAAAAAGTGTAGAAAAGAAATCTCTCAAGTTAAATCCAAACCTGTCCGCAATTCCAACCTCTCACGGGATGAACAAAAAGCCCTTGAATCACTGAGACAAAGACAAGACATTGTCATCAAACCAGCAGACAAGGGTGGTGCAGTGGTGGTCTGGGACAAACAGTTGTACATAAAAGAAGAACACAGACAACTGTCAGACACAAATTTCTATACACCACTCACAGCATCACCCCTCCCCCAACACCAGAAACTCATCTCAACCACAGTTAAACAAGAAATCAAACACAACAACTTACCGAAGACAGCCAAACTCCTCATAATGACAGACACCAAACAACCCACCTTCTACCTGCTCCCTAAAACACACGAAACCAATACTCCCGGCAGACCCATAGTATCTGCATGCAGCTGCCCTACAGAACACATTTCACAGTACTTAGACTCTCTCCTCCAACCCATAGTACAAGGCCTCCCCACATACTCAAAGACACTACACACACACTCAACATGATTAATTCATACAACACAGATCCCACTTTCAAACCCAGCCTCCTCTTTACCCTTGATGTCGTCTCTCTCTACACTTCCATCCCTCATGCTGATGGACTGAAGGCCCTCGCATTCTTTCTTAACAAACGGCCCCCCAACCAACAACACCCTCCACAACTACACTAGTCAGACTTGCAGAATTAGTCCTCACCCTCAATACTTTTGAATTCAACAACCACACATTCTCACAAATCAGTGGTGTTGCTATGGGAACCAAAATGGGACCATCCTATGCCTGCCTCTTCATGGGACACCTAGAACACCGCCTACTAACCTCTTACACAGGCCCAACACCAGAGCTCTACAAAAGATACATAGATGATGGATTGGGAGCCACATCCATGCCAGAACATGACCTCCAGAATTTCCTCAACTTTGCACAGACCTTCCATCCATCCATCCAGCTGACCTACACCATTTCACAGTCAGTTAATTTCCTGGACATCACTATCTCCCTCAAAGATGGACTGCTTCAAACCTCAGTCTTCTACAAACCTACTGATGTGCACTCATACCTGGACTACACATCTTCCCACCACCAGTCCACTAAAAATAGCATTCCATATTCTGAATTCCTTCGCCTACGCAGACTGTGCTCTAGCGAAGAGGATTTCACTATACAAGCAGCCAAAATGTCTGATTTTTTCACCAACCGTGGATACCCTAGTGCCGTCATCAGTGATGCTCTCAGCCGCACTGCAGCTAAATCCAGAACATCTACTCTGGAAACTAAACCTCCCAAAGAGACAGACAGACCCACTGCCTGCCTTCTCTTCCATCCTCACAATCTGCCCATCTGCAGGATCCTGAAGTCTAACTGGCACATAGTAGAAAACCATAAACCTGCCTTTGAGACCACACCAATGATCACTTTCAAACGTGACAAAAACCTCAACGACCTACTGGTGCGCTCTAAGCTGAACAAAATCTCAACACCTAAGCCACCAGGTACTTTCCCCTGCTCAAAACCCAACTGCAAAATCTGCTCTCTCACCAAACCAGACACCATCCTACATGGCCCCACAGGCTCTTTCACTATTAAACGCACTTTCTCCTGCCAGAGCCACAACATTGTGTATGCCATCCACTGTCAGCTGTGCGGTAAGATCTATGTAGGTGAGACATCTCGCACTCTTGAGACGCGCATCTCTGAACACCTGGCCGACATCTGCCACCATCGGCCCAAACCAGTCGCTCTACACTTCAACCATGCCCAACACAACATCAACCATGTCAAAGTCTTGGCACTTTGGCAATCTAAGAGTGACAGCTTGGAACGCCTTATGCAGGAATCTCATCTCATTGCCAAACTGGGCACCGTCCACCCTCATGGCATCAACGTCCAAAAGTAGTATGTACCATTCCATCTCTGCAGCTCCAGCCTGAAATATCCCCCACCTACACACACCCATACCACCCTACCTCCCTCTGTTTACCTCAGACATAGGTTGCAGCTATCATCATCTTCCCTTTTCCTACACTCTCTGAGTCTCTCCATTTACTACATCAATCGACTTACTCCCCCCTCCCCCTGCCCTAGTAATGATGTGTGTAGGGGTGTTGGTGGATATGGCGGTTGCTGGGGGTGGAGGTGGGGGTAACCAATGAATAAGGCTGATATTACAAATGGAACACACACACACACACACACACACACACACACACTCACACTCACACATACACACACACATAATTAATAGAATGCTGGCTCCTTTATCGTTGGTCGTGAAAGGGGGGGGGGGGGGGGGAGAGAGAGAGAGAGAGAGAGAGAGAGATTGTGTATAGGTGTGAATATGTTGCCCCTCCACCTCCCCCAGTTAGTACGTAAACCCATCCCCTTCTTCCCTCCACCCTCATAGCATCTACACCTTAAAGTAACATGTACCAACCCACCACTTCTATCTCAGCCCATAATATCTTCCCACCACACACACACATACTACCTTATCTCCCACTATTCACCTCACACAACTTATAGCTATCTTATTTATGCATTTATTATCATTATTATTTTTATTTTTTTAATTATATTTTTTTTAAAATTATTATTATTATTATTTACTGATTTTTTAATTTATTATTATTTTTAATGTTTCATTTATTTATTTATTTGATTATTATAAAAATTGTATTTTCTAAATATATTTCTGTATCATGCTTTCATTACCTTAACCTTCACTATCGTTGTTAGCAGTATCATTCAGTAATACTATTGCTAGTATTGATACTACCACTGGCATTGACATCACCATCGCCTTCGCCTCTGGGACTGTTGCCACGGCAACCCTGCTGTTTAAGAATCCTCTAACCCACTCTCCTTTCTCCCATACCCATACTTATTGACACAGATTGGTAGTAATCTTGTCCCTTTTTTTTTTTTTTTTCTCAGTATTTTGACCATTATTAGTATTCCTATCAGTAATATTATTATCTTCATTACGACTTTGACTCGCTCACTATTTCCCTTCCAACAGCCTCGTTCTCATTCAACGCCTTCTTCCTTGCGCTGAACCCTACCAAGTGATCTGAAGCGATCAAAGCTAAGTGAATTTTCATTGTTTTATTCGTTAATGTCTCACCTGATGAAGACCTAAGAGGTCGAAACTAGTTGTGTTTCGTCTTGTGACTCGTTTGTCCACGTTCTCTGGGCGGTTCGCTAACATTTATTTAAGATTTGTTTAGATTTCCGCCTGCAGTCCTCTCGCTTTGCAACTAGATCTATTTTGATTCATACTGACTGCTACCCTTCGTTGTTTTGTATTTCTGTTTACGTCATCAGTGTGTGTGATTGTTATCGTGTATACGTCTTTCGATCATTGTATACTGTTAATCATTGATTCGTATTTCGTTTAACATACGTTTTTAGTCGTGTACGTGCGATCGCAATCAGGCACTCCTGACCTCTCAACTCTAAGAACCTAAATCAGAACATAATGCCGGCCCCCCAATTCCTCTCCCGTACACATGCCAGTTTTCACCAGTCCATTCATTTTCTGCCACCTATCATCCAGCCATTTGCACTAGGATATGCTAAAACACAGTTTCAGAAAACGAAATCTGCATCTCATCTCAACTTTCTAAAACAATGCATTCGACTGCGAATCACCCCTCGCGGCTTCTCACTTTCTCACACCCCATCCGATCTTCATAACACCGCTCTTACCACTACCACTACAAGAATTCTATTCCAAGCCAGCCGTAGACTCATGTTGGCACATATCAAAACACTCAATTCATCCCTGGAATCTCTCTCCCGTCTTCTTCAACATTTCAAACAACAAACCACAATCATCATGCCCATAGCCACTGCTTCAAGACTCAGACAGCTCATCCATACACACAACCAGCTCATTCACAATCACTGCTACCAGATTAAGCAAGACAAGTTATCAAAATTACGAAACAAACACGAGGCAAACCCAGACCAGTTGAATCCCCTACACACAAAACTGACCCTTCTATCACCCATGAGCAACACCGCCACCTTGTTCGCTGCATTCCTGATAATCTGACTCTCACCAATGATGAAAGATCAGTCCTGGCAAAAGGTCTGAAATTTATTCCCATTCAGCCTGCCACCAATAAATATCAAAACCACGTTGATGTTGAAAGATTCTTTAGAAAATTAAGATGGATGGCTGCACTTGACGGTGTGCCCAAGCCCCCTCTACCAGACAGCTCAGACATTTTTACCCACCTTTTTCGAACTCCAGTGCTTCGCCAGCCACCTCTTGACAAATCCACTGAAGTTGAACTCTACATCAAAAAGTGTAGAAAAGAAATCTCTCAAGTTAAATCCAAACCTGTCCGCAATTCCAACCTCTCACGGGATGAACAAAAAGCCCTTGAATCACTGAGACAAAGACAAGACATTGTCATCAAACCAGCAGACAAGGGTGGTGCAGTGGTGGTCTGGGACAAACAGTTGTACATAAAAGAAGAACACAGACAACTGTCAGACACAAATTTCTATACACCACTCACAGCATCACCCCTCCCCCAACACCAGAAACTCATCTCAACCACAGTTAAACAAGAAATCAAACACAACAACTTACCGAAGACAGCCAAACTCCTCATAATGACAGACACCAAACAACCCACCTTCTACCTGCTCCCTAAAACACACGAAACCAATACTCCCGGCAGACCCATAGTATCTGCATGCAGCTGCCCTACAGAACACATTTCACAGTACTTAGACTCTCTCCTCCAACCCATAGTACAAGGCCTCCCCACATACCTCAAAGACACTACACACACACTCAACATGATTAATTCATACAACACAGATCCCACTTTCAAACCCAGCCTCCTCTTTACCCTTGATGTCGTCTCTCTCTACACTTCCATCCCTCATGCTGATGGACTGAAGGCCCTCGCATTCTTTCTTAACAAACGGCCCCCCAACCAACAACACCCTCCCACAACTACACTAGTCAGACTTGCAGAATTAGTCCTCACCCTCAATACTTTTGAATTCAACAACCACACATTCTCACAAATCAGTGGTGTTGCTATGGGAACCAAAATGGGACCATCCTATGCCTGCCTCTTCATGGGACACCTAGAACACCGCCTACTAACCTCTTACACAGGCCCAACACCAGAGCTCTACAAAAGATACATAGATGATGGATTGGGAGCCACATCCATGCCAGAACATGACCTCCAGAATTTCCTCAACTTTGCACAGACCTTCCATCCATCCATCCAGCTGACCTACACCATTTCACAGTCAGTTAATTTCCTGGACATCACTATCTCCCTCAAAGATGGACTGCTTCAAACCTCAGTCTTCTACAAACCTACTGATGCGCACTCATACCTGGACTACACATCTTCCCACCACCAGTCCACTAAAAATAGCATTCCATATTCTGAATTCCTTCGCCTACGCAGACTGTGCTCTAGCGAAGAGGATTTCACTATACAAGCAGCCAAAATGTCTGATTTTTTCACCAACCGTGGATACCCTAGTGCCGTCATCAGTGATGCTCTCAGCCGCACTGCAGCTAAATCCAGAACATCTACTCTGGAAACTAAACCTCCCAAAGAGACAGACAGACCCACTGCCTGCCTCACAATCTGCCCATCTGCAGGATCCTGAAGTCTAACTGGCACATAGTAGAAAACCATAAACCTGCCTTTGAGACCACACCAATGATCACTTTCAAACGTGACAAAAACCTCAACGACCTACTGGTGCGCTCTAAGCTGAACAAAATCTCAACACCTAAGCCACCAGGTACTTTCCCCTGCTCAAAACCCAACTGCAAAATCTGCTCTCTCACCAAACCAGACACCATCCTACATGGCCCCACAGGCTCTTTCACTATTAAACGCACTTTCTCCTGCCAGAGCCACAACATTGTGTATGCCATCCACTGTCAGCTGTGCGGTAAGATCTATGTAGGTGAGACATCTCGCACTCTTGAGACGCGCATCTCTGAACACCTGGCCGACATCCGCCACCATCGGCCCAAACCAGTCGCTCTACACTTCAACCATGCCCAACACAACATCAACCATGTCAAAGTCTTGGCACTTTGGCAATCTAAGAGTGACAGCTTGGAACGCCTTATGCAGGAATCTCATCTCATTGCCAAACTGGGCACCGTCCACCCTCATGGCATCAACGTCCAAAAGTAGTATGTACCATTCCATCTCTGCAGCTCCAGCCTGAAATATCCCCCACCTACACACACCCATACCACCCTACCTCCCTCTGTTTACCTCAGACATAGGTTGCAGCTATCATCATCTTCCCTTTTCCTACACTCTCTGAGTCTCTCCATTTACTACATCAATCGACTTACTCCCCCCTCCCCCTGCCCTAGTAATGATGTGTGTAGGGGTGTTGGTGGATATGGCGGTTGCTGGGGTGGAGGTGGGGGTAACCAATGAATAAGGCTGATATTACAAATGGAACACACACACACACACACACACACACACACACACACACACACACACACACACACACACACACACTCACACATACACACACACATAATTAATAGAATGCTGGCTCCTTTATCGTTGGTCGTGAAAGGGGGGGAGGGGGGGGGAGAGAGAGAGAGAGAGAGAGAGAGAGAGAGAGAGAGAGAGAGAGAGAGAGAGAGAGAGATTGTGTATAGGTGTGAATATGTTGCCCCTCCCCCTCCCCCAGTTAGTACGTAAACCCATCCCCTTCTTCCCTCCACCCTCATAGCATCTACACCTTAAAGTAACATGTACCAACCCACCACTTCTATCTCAGCCCATAATATCTTCCCACCACACACACACATACTACCTTATCTCCCACTATTCACCTCACACAACTTATAGCTATCTTATTTATGCATTTATTATCATTATTATTTTTATTTTTTTAATTATATTTTTTTAAATTATTATTATTATTATTTACTGATTTTTTAATTTATTATTATTTTTAATGTTTCATTTATTTATTTATTTGATTATTATAAAAATTGTATTTTCTAAATATATTTCTGTATCATGCTTTCATTACCTTAACCTTCACTATCGTTGTTAGCAGTATCATTCAGTAATACTATTGCTAGTATTGATACTACCACTGGCATTGACATCACCATCGCCTTCGCCTCTGGGACTGTTGCCACGGCAACCCTGCTGTTTAAGAATCCTCTAACCCACTCTCCTTTCTCCCATACCCATACTTATTGACACAGATTGGTAGTAATCTTGTCCCTTTTTTTTTTTTTTTTTTTTTTCTCAGTATTTTGACCATTATTAGTATTCCTATCAGTAATATTATTATCTTCATTACGACTTTGACTCGCTCACTATTTCCCTTCCAACAGCCTCGTTCTCATTCAACGCCTTCTTCCTTGCGCTGAACCCTACCAAGTGATCTGAAGCGATCAAAGCTAAGTGAATTTTCATTGTTTTATTCGTTAATGTCTCACCTGATGAAGACCTAAGAGGTCGAAACTAGTTGTGTTTCGTCTTGTGACTCGTTTGTCCACGTTCTCTGGGCGGTTCGCTAACATTTATTTAAGATTTGTTTAGATTTCCGCCTGCAGTCCTCTCGCTTTGCAACTAGATGTAAAATTGGTTACAAAAGAAAAACAAGCAATTAAGCTGGTCTCTAAACCTAACTACCAAGACTTTAGAAGATTTAGTGACAGCCTGGTTGGCGTTATGATGAAGAAACAGAATGTGAAGTTGGACAAGCCAGTGTTTATCGGGTTTGCTGTGCTAGAGCTGTCAAAGTTATTAATGCTTGAATTTCTATACGACTACTTTAAGCCGCTGTACCCAGAATCAAATGTCGTTTACACAGACACTGATAGTTTTATTCTGGACATCCCAACTGAAGACTTCTATAAGGACTTAGAGGCTGAGGTAGCCAAAGGAGCTGATGGGTGGTACGACACATGCGACTACCCAAAAGATTCGCCTTTACATTCAACCGTGAACAAGAAAGTAATTGGAAAGATTAAGGATGAACTTAATGGGACGATTATACAAGAATATGTTGGCTTGCGGGCAAAGATGTATAGCGTTGCTACCCAGACTTCTGTAATGAAGAAAGCTAAGGGCATAGGTAAAGAAGTTGTCAAAAAATATATAAGTCACGACGACTACAAGCAGGCTCTCTTTGAACGCAAAGTATTTTATCACACAAACGTTAATCTGCGCTCTACTCTTCATCAAGTAAACACAACTGCTGTTAATAAGAAGTCACTAGACTCTAACAATAGCAAGCGAACTTACGTTAATCCCGAGCTTTCATACGCTATAGGCACCTGGAGAACCAACTTGGCTGACTTAAATTAATATCTTAACTAGTACTTAACTAGTACTTAACTTAAGATCTTAACTAGTACTTAACTTAAGATCTTAACTAGTACTTAACTTAAGATCTTAACTAGTACTTAACTAGTACTTAACTTAAGATCTTAACGAGTACTTAACATGACTTGCACTTTACTTGCACTTAACTTACACTTAACTTGCTATAACTGACTTAACCAGTACTTAGCTTGTACTTAACCAGTACTTAGCTTGTACTTAACCAGTACTTAACAACACATTAAAAAAACTAATTTATTAAAAATGGGTCTACAGCAGGAGGTTGTACTTTTTTTGCAGAAGCTGGTTCTTTTACTGTTTTTGTGGGGATTTGTGACTTTGTTGCTAAGTATGGCTTTAGGCGCTTGTATGCTAAAAGCCCTCCACCAACAACAATGCCCCCCAGTACATAATAATACATCTTATAGTTTGATTGTGTTGTTGTTGGTGGCGGCGGTGCTGGTGCTGATGTTGTATTACTATCTAATAATTTTTGTTTTGCTGCTTGGTTTGCTTTTTGCAGTCTGTTCCATTCAACTAGTTTACGACCGGACTCAACACGCCCAGGATTTTTAGACTTAGTAACACTACTCACTTGTGGGACACTCGCCTGCGGGACACTCAGTTGTGGATTCACTTGTGGGACACTCGCCTGTAAATTCACTTGTGGGACACTCGCCTGTGGGACATTCTTCTCCTGCTCGCTCATTTTTTTTTGTCTGATTAAAATTAATATGATTGAAAGTAATTAATCCCATGATGAATGGACATAGCAACGTCCCAAATCTATAATACATGTCACATGCAAGAGATTCTAGGGACTTGGTTAAAACCAGATCTTGTGTTAAGTCATATTTTAAATCTTCTTCTGAATCAATCGGCGCTATCTTGCCTACTAACTTAGCATATAAACTAATCATTGTCTGTCCCACTGATCTAACCATTTTTGACCCCAGCTGTGCCTCGTACCTAGCGTAATACTTCTCAACGTCTGATGTAGACAATTGCTGAATCTGTTCAATACTTAGTTCAACGCCTAAATACTGCCTCGTTTTCCCACATGCAGCCAGCGAGTATAATCTTTCTTTATGACAGAGGTCTGCTGCCTCCTCACACTTTAATAGCTCGTCGCAATCCATTTTTAAAAGCAATAAAAAAATAATTGTAAATTCTGCTGTTATTTATTATTCATAGTCTTTTACTAATCTTAAAAACTGTTTAGGTTTAAAGGTAACAGTTACTCCTTCAGGGTCAGTAGAAGCAGTCAGATCAAGATCTTCAGGAGCTATTTGATCAATTAAAATGGTAAACAACTTTACAACTGGATTGGGCCAAGAATGCGATAGTTTACTGATGGCGTTCCTTACGCTTTCTCGCATATCGGCGCGCTCAAAAAGCTCCGTAATTAATTCTTCAAACTCTTCTCTATCAACTCCCCAGCTCCTTTCCTGCATCTCCCAATCTCTGAATATATTAATAAGCTCTGCAACTATTCCGGGCTTCATTTTTTAACCAAGATTAAAAACACCAATTAAAAAAATTAAGTAGGTCGTTCCTATTGTTTTGCGCAAGAATCAGAAGAGGAGAGAGACAGTTAATATAAGGGCTCTAAATCACCCGTTTTTGTTTTGCACGTAAGCCCCCCATTTTAAAATAACGATTACTTCGATTTTTGGAGGTTTTTGGATGTTAATTTTGGCTGTAGAAAAAGGTGTTAATTTTGGCAAAAAGTAGCATGAGATGGACGAGATTTGTTTGTGAAAAGGGGGGGTTTTCGTGCAAAATAAGATGTGGTGGGGTAGAGCCCTTATATTAACTGTCTCTAATGGACACAATCCTCTTTGGGGTAGTGTTAGTTCGTCATCCAGAGGTCTGCTTCTTGAGGATGTCCTTTCTGACTTTGATTTGTGTTGTCTGAACGATGGATCTCCAACTTACCTCCACACTTCCACAGGTTCACTTTCGTGTTTAGATTTGTCGATTTGTGACCCTTCGCTGGTCCTGGACTATGAGTGGTCTGTCCATGACGATCTGCACGGAAGTGACCATTTCCCTGTTCTTTTAAAATCCGTATTAACTGAAACCGCCTCTGTCTCACAACATCTTAATTATAAGAAGGCAAACTGGGATCTTTTTGCCACCAATATTTCAAAAGAATTCCAGGACATTGATTTTCTTCAGAGTCCAGACCCAGCAGAATCTCTGACTAACACTGTGATAATTTGTGCTAAACCCTGTATTCCAATGTCTTCCGACAAACTCCAACTGCCCAAAACACCCTGGTTTAACTCTGACTGCCAGCAGATTTCAAAAGTACGCAAACGGGCTCAGCGTCGGGTATACCAACGACCTTCAGGTCCCAACGCTCGAGCCCATCAGAAACTCCGTGCCAAATCGAGACACACTTTCAAAATCAGTAAATGTCAGTCTTGGAGAAATTTCTGCTCTGGGCTGACATCTAAAACTTCAAAGAAAAAAGTTTGGAACATCATCAGAAAAATCAAAGGGAAGAACACCAACCCCTCCATTCATCACTTGAAACTTGCCGATGCTCTGATCACTGACAAACAAGCTGTTGCCAATCTGTTGGCCTCCACCATCCAACAGAACTCCTCATCTTCAAATAAATCTGCAACCTTTTTAAGACACAAACAAATGAGAGAGAAATCTTTATACAATTTCACATCAGACAACTCTGAAGCCTACAATCTTCCTTTTTCAATCACCAAACTAAAATTAGCTTTGCAAACCTGCACTGATTCTGCCCCTGGTCTGGATGACATTCATTATCAGGTTTTGAAACATCTTCCAGAAAGCTGTCTCCAGAATCTTCTCAAAGTCTATAACCATATCTGGACCACAGGGTGCTTTCCGCCCTCCTGGCGGAAAGCCCTGATCATTCCAATACCTAAGCCTGGAAAGGACCTTACCAACCCTTCCACTATCGTCCAATAGCTCTGACTAGCTGCCTCTGTAAGTTGATGGAAAAGATGGTCAACTCCCGCCTGATGTGGAAGCTGGAAACCGATGGCCTTTTGGCCAGTGAACAGTGCGGTTTCCGGAAGTACCACTCGACAGTTGACCATTTAATCCGTCTGGAAACCACCATCCGCAACGCCTTTGTCAATATGCAGCATGTGGTTGCTATCTTTTTTGACCTAGAAAAAGCGTACGACACCACATGGAAATCAGGAATCCTTATGGGCCTGCACAAACTTGGTTTTCGTGGTCACCTGCCTCTGTTTATCCAAAACTTTCTGGCTGATCGACAGTTCCAGATGCGTGTTGGCACCACTCTCTCTGACATCCATGGGCAGGAGTTGGGTGTACCTCAGGGGAGCATCCTTTTTCCAGCCCTTTTCAGCATTAAAATCAACGATATTGTCAAATCGGTAAGCCAGGGTTCTGAGTCCTCTCTGTTCGTTGACGATTTTGCGCTGTACGCAGTTGGAGCTTCTTACGCCAGCGTACAGCGTCGACTCCAACTTTGTGTCAACAAGATCCAACAGTGGGCCGAGGAAAACGGGTTTACCTTCTCACGTACCAAAACTCAGTCAATCCATTTTCACAATTTTCGTCAATTTTTTGCTGATCCTGAAATTTGTCTGGATAAGTCCACCATTCTAGCTGTAAAAGAAGCCAAATTCCTGGGAGTTATTTTTGATCAAAAACTCAACTTTCTCAGCCACATCAAAAACCTCAAAACCTCTTGACAGAAAGCTCTGAATATTCTGCGGGTCGTAGCACACACTGACTGGAGCGCTGATAAGAAAACTTTGCTGCACCTCTACAGAGCCTTGGTCCGCTCCAAACTGGACTATGGTTGTGCTGTATACGGCTCTGCAAGACCGTCTTACCTAAAACTCTTGGACCCTATCCACCATCAAGGGCTTCGTCTCTGTCTTGGAGCATTCCGCACCACCCCTGTGTACAGCCTGTACGCAGAGGCAGGTGAACCCTCACTGTCCAACCGCAGGCTGAAAATGTCTCTGAATTACTATGTCAGACTGTTCTCGGAACCGGAGAATCCTGCCTATGACTGTGTCTTTGACCCCCAGTTTCAAAGCAAATTCGAAAACCACCCTAACTGTATTCCGCCGTTTGGTTTTCGTATGCAGCCTCATGCGCGGAATGCAGGTCTAGACCTAGGAGTTGTGTTTGATTTTTCCAAGTTTCCGGATCAGCCTCCGTGGACCTTTTTCACACCAGAGATTCGTTTTGATCTTGCAGCTTTTCGTAAAGAGTCTACCAGCTCTCAGGCATACAAGGCCTTGTATGCTGACCTCTGTTCAAAATTTCCATCCTGTCAGAAAATTTTCACTGACGGTTCCAAGTCTGAGGATGGAGTGGCCTGTGCAGCCTATTGCCCTGGTGCTCCTTCTCAGATACTGTTATAACATATACCTCCAGATGCTTCTGTCTATTCTGCTGAACTTACTGCTCTGGTTCTGGCGCTGAGGATAATCTCACAATCTACGAAGAAGGACTTTCTGGTTCTGTCGGATTCGCTGTCAGCTTTGGAGGCCATAGCTGGCCGCAACCTTCAGCATCCAGAACTTTTACATTTCTTTGAACTTTTTAGCAAGTTGAAAGCGGATGGTTACAACATTATTCTAGCTTGGGTTCCTGATCATGTTGGCATCGGAGGGAACGAAACGGTTGATCGTTTAGCCAAGAATGCCACAAGAGAGAAACTGTCCAACATATATATCCCCTGCTCAGATCTGAAACCCAAAATTAATGATTATGTGAGAGACCTCTGGCAGGAGGATTGGAATACGCAGACGGATAACAAACTCTTTCAGATCCGTCCAAACCTTAAGGAGTTCCTCCCATCTACGTCTGGTGGTCGTAAAGAAGAAACAGTTCTGTGCCGGCTGCACACTGGCCATTCGTATTTTACCCATTCGTACCTTTTAAAGAATGAGGAAGCTCCATGGTGCATTCCATGTCATGTGCCACTGACAATGAAACATATTCTTTTAGAGTGTTGGGACTTGCACGATGTGAGACACAAACATCTTACAGCGGAGTCCATGAAAATCCTGTTCAGGGATGTCCCGCCTGACGTGATCTTTGAGTTTTTGAGAGAGATTAACATTTTTCATCTGATTTAAGATTTTACGGATGAAAGATTTTTAACGAAGTTTCTGGTGCGTTTCTAGAAGATGTCATTTAAAGAGATGTGTGAAAGGTGTTTTTTTTTTTTTTTTTTTTTTTTTTTTAAATGACTTGTGAGTTGATTTTAACGTGGTGACAGCCCTGATGTGGCCCTTTGCGGTCGGCTGGGCTATAAGCAACATTATCTTATCTTCTGTTGTTGATTCTTCCTTGGTCGACTCCATCAGGGATTCGGGAGCATCAATGCTCTTTGTGGACCAGGATTTGGTTCCCCCTGATGCTCAGCGGGGCGCCAGTTATGATGTGTGCGGGTTGGAGGCTGGTTTTACCTCCACCCGTCCTTCTGTACTTATTCCCATCTCCACCCCCTACTTCTGTGGAGAAGTATGGGCCATCGCGGTGGAGCGACCTCTGTATTCCCTTCTCATAGGGAATACCATTACATTTGCAGACGGACGCAGTCAATCTGTGTCTACGGATCTGCCCATACAGGCGTGTGTGGAAGTTACCACGCGCACTAAAGCAAAGAAGCAGAAACAGGAATTGCGTCCTGTTCTACAACCAATCTCTGACGAGGTTCTTGCAGGGGCCGATCCCGCTACCATGGTTCATCTTAAGGCCAGGGACTTGGATGTCCAACGTTTATGACAACTGGTGGATCGTCCCACTCAGTCTGCCCGACATGCCAAGGTGAGCTTTAAGCTCCACAAGGGGATCCTCTTTAGGGTCTTCACTCAGGCAGATCGGGTGGTCAAGCAGTTAGTCGTCCCCAAAGCTTGAGATAATCCGTTTTCCGGCAGGCCCATGATTCACCCATGCCAGGCCATATGGGCTCAAAGCGGACTCTCGAGCGTGTAAGACAGGACTTTTTCTGGCCGGGAATGAACTCTCAGGTTAGGCAGTACTGCCGCAGTTGTGATGTCTGCCAACGGACAACGCCCAAGGGTCGCATCGCTGACACCTGCCAACTTGCTCAGCAGCATTTGCGGTCGGCAAAAGCCAAGTACAAGGCTTTGTATGACAAGCGCAGCGTTGCGTGTTGGTTCGAGCCGGGTGATGAAGTGTTGCTTCTCCTGCCCCAAACGAAGAACAAGTTACAGTTTGCTTGGCAGGGCCCTTTCGTGGTCTGCATTAGCGTGGGGGATGGGGATTACCGTATTCGAGTGCAAGGGAAGGAACGTTTGTATCACGCCAACCTCCTGAAAGCATACGTTCGGCGAACTCGGTGCCAGGCAGGATACACCCCTGTCGTCGTTGAGTGTGGCGATGAGGACGCAGTATCGATGGTTCAGGACATCCCACTTTCCTCTCGTCGAGGAAGAGTCGTGGTTTGTTGTGGTTCCAACCTTTCCTCGGCTCAGACAGAACAATTGCATAGGTTATGTCAGGAATTCTAGGATGTACTCACAGATCGTCCCCTGCACAGTACCCTTGGAGAGTGTGCACTGGTATTGACCACCGAAACCCCAATTAGAGTCAAACCGTACCCTCTGCCTCACTCCCAGGCGTCTGCCATCCAACAGGAGGTGCAAGCCATGTTAAGGTTGGGGGTCATTGCACGTACGAGTTCTCCGTACTCGTCCCCCATCCTTCTGGTAAAGAAGAAGGATGGCAAAATGAGATTTTGCGTCGCCTCATGGGTTGGGCAGTGGAGCTGCAGAGTCATGCTTTCACTTTTCGCCATATCAAGGGTACTAACAATATGGATGCTGACTATCTCAGCCGAGCTCCGTAATCGGCACACCCATTGGGGGAATCCGTCAGAGGGACCCTTCCCCTCAACTAAAGTTATGTCCCCTTTCGGCTTGTGTATCAGGTGTAGTGACAGTTCACACTTCGGTGATGTTAACAGTATTGAATCACCACTGGTACTATGCATCTCCCTGTATAATTCTATCGTGGAATGTTTGTATTGGATTTATCGTACTCTGTCGATCACAGAGGGTTGGGTTCAGTCCCATTGTTGTGAATTTGCACATGCGTGAAGGTTCAAAAGAGCACTGTATCTCAGAGAAACAGATGCTTTTAGGAGAGGGGTTTGTCACGTGGCCTGTGATGTTGGTCCATCTTGGGTTGTAGTGTTTTTTTTATTTATTTATTTTGTTGTGTATCAATCCCATAATGTGGCTTGTAGTGTGTTTGCACCTTAAGGTCGTTCAGCTCGGGTTAGGTTTACTTTCTCTCTCTCTCTCTCTCTAATTTCACTGTCCGTGCAATTCACCCTGCAGGCTCACGTGTGGCTGGTGCCTTTCTCTTGAACTGGCTGTCTCGATCGGCCTCTCACCTGTCTTTTTACCTGCCGCACGTGCAGCATTCCCCTTAGCTTGAGGTGTTCTCACTCTGTGACGTATGGTGCTGGCATGTTTGCTGCCAACGGTTAGAAAGGTTTTTTCTTCACTTGTGCGGAAGATGTCCCTGGGAGCGCCCGCTCCAGTTCTGGTTCTCGACCATATCGCCGAAGGTACAGTCAGTATCTTCATTCTTGCAGTCGGCCTGTAGGCAAGGGATGTCAGCGTTTCCGCATCTGCTCGGCTGGTTCTCTCGACTGGACAGAGGGCAGAGAGTCGCTTGACCCGCCACTTTCTTGGGTCACCCACGGGTAGCTGGTAAGCATCAGTTGCGTTTCGTGTTTTTTTTTTTGTTAGCCGGCTAATTCTTCTCTTTTGCGCATTTTTTTGTTTTGTTTTCAAAATTATAAAAGAAATATTGTTTGAGACCACTTTTCTCTGGTTAATTTGATCTTTAACCTGGCCATTCAAAATTAACATCCCAAATTCTCTCTCCTTTCAACTCATCTGTTGATGTGGTAGTCGGTGGGGATAGGGGAGAACCTGGTAATTTAGGGTTGGGACTTGCTTGGTCTCACTCGTCCGCCCCAGTCACAATCGCCGGTCTTCTCTCCTTCGCCCACCGTATGCTTGTGTGTGCAAGGGGGGCGAGTGTTTTGTGTTTGCGAGCGTGCGTACGCATGATTAGACGTTTGGATGCGTGGTTTGGGAATTGTGTGATTATTTTGAAGTGTTACTATAAATGTGGGGGTAATCGTGCCATTAAATTATGGTTATTTGTAAATGTGGTGGCAATTGTAAAGCAATGATTGCTGTACTCTTCAGTTCAAATCTTAAGAAAGGAAAATGTGTTGTGGTCATTGAACGTGAGTGAAGGAGGGATAGAGATAAAAATTGCTATTCTTTTCTTCAATCTGTTAATTCGATGTCATTTCTTGCCTGTCCCGTGTGAGAGGTCCTTTAGCGAACATTCCTCATTTGTTTTGTTTACTGTTTTACTCTCAGGTCTGTGTTGAGCTGGTGCTACTAATGTATTCAGCAAACACCGCCCCTCGCCGTTCATGCAGGTGGCTGTTAGGATTTAGCAGCATATTTCATACCATACTGACTGCGGGGTTCTAGTACCCCTTTCCCTTTCCTGTTCCTTTCTTTTTCTCCTCCTCCCGCTGGCTTCACCCGGGGCTGACGTCCTTGAGGCCGCAGTGTGTGACCACACGTTCTTCACCGGATGGTCCTACCCCTGTCCGGGACCTTTGACGACTACCGCCTCGTCCGACGGGATGTGTTCTATACTGTGTTTTCAGACTTCATGCAGCCCATGTGACAGCTAAGTAAGTGTGGTTAACTCTGTGTCGTGCTATTGGGGAAGTGGTGTGGGTGTGTGCTGAGGGTGTCGGCACTGAAAGACTATTCAGAACAGACCCGGTTTGGACACCCGATTGGACATGATACTCCCAGTGAACTTTGGGGAGGTAAGGGTGGGGGACAACAGGAAGGAACAAACCAGATGTGTGTGTTGAAATGCTTATTTGTGACTGTGTGTATGTTGGTGTGAATAAATGGTGTGTTGTATTGCAATCTTTCCTGTGTCTTGCGGAGCGGGTGAGGTCAGTCACTCCCTTCACTCCCTCTTAGACCGATCCTGTCAGGGCCGACCTCCAGGGGCCGGTCGTGACATAGATCATCATCCAGTGTTTTGTTTCAGTTCAGTGACTGTGTCCCTTGATGCGTATTGTGTTGTTCGAACTCAGTGACGTCATCTGAACAGAAACACGTAGTTAGCTTGTCAGTCTGAAATGAAGCGTATTGTTCATTCAGTTACTCCACAATGGTAAAGAGCCTCTGGCGCCAAGACTTGTCGGCCCTTCAGTGTAGCCTAACTAACTCTATTCAGACAGCACGTCACCTGTTTCTTGTCTGGGTTGAAACACGTAGTCCCTCCAAAGCTCTTCAGAGGTGAAATGACCCTTTCCAAGCACCTGCCGTTTCAGTAGTGTTTGTTGACTTGAAAACAGTTATAGAAGTCGATGTCTCCGTCACTCCGTTGCCTCATTTTTTTCTGTTTGTTCCCTCTTTCATTTTAACTGATTTTCTGAATACGTGCCTTTGGTAAGGTCTGCCTTTATTGGGACAGTTCTTTATGTGCCGCTGATAGTCTTTTGAACGTGCTTTGTTGTCAACTGCTCGTTGCGTTAAAAAAATTTATTTTGTTTTACCGACATTATTCCAGTTCATGAAAAATTCATTATTTTTGTGTAGTAACTGTGTGTTTAGGACGTAGTACGTTTACATTCTGACCGCTGAGGTGTGTTAACAGACCGGGTAGGGTGGGGACAACTTAACAGCACACCTTACTACAACCTTGCCATAGCTGCGATCACTGTCTCTCACTTCATATACCTATACCCTGAACGCTCTCTGTACACCATAATATACATCATTATACTGTACATATACACACACTATCATGCCGACTGAATAATACTCTATATACGCAATATCTATCTATCTATTCATTACTCTTTGCATACTGATCTTAACTTTCATGTAGCTTATTTCCTTTCAGTAGTCTTTACATAAAGACGTCAGCTTTCATGCGACTTATTTCATTACGACACTCTTCTTAGTATTTTTTTTCATTTTCAACCCTTCACTAGCTGAATTGGGATGTCTTTCGATTCTATTTTTGAGCTCATGGTGGTGGAAAGACCACAGGATTATAGGTGGTGTGGTGCAAAGACCACAGGATTACAGGTGGTGTGGTGGAAAGACCACAGGATTGTAGGTGGTGTGGTGGAAAGACCACAGGATTATAGGCGGTGTGGTGCAAAGACCACAGGATTGTATGTGGTGTGGTGTGGTGGAAAGACCACAGGATTATAGGTGGTGTGGTGGAAAGACCACAGGATTACAGGTGGTGTGGTGGAAAGACCACAGGATTATAGGTGGTGTGGTGCAAAGACCACAGGATTACAGGTGGTGTGGTGGAAAGACCACAGGATTATAGCTGGTGTGGTGGAAAGACCACAGGATTACATGTGGTGTGGTGGAAAGACCACAGGATTATAGGTGGTGTGGTGGAAAGACCACAGGATTATAGGTGGTGTGATGCAAAGACCACAGGATTATAGGTGGTGTGGTGGAAAGACCACAGGATTATAGGCGGTGTTGTAGAAAGACTACAGGATTATAGGCGGTGTGGTGGAAGGACCACAAGATTATAGGTGGTGTGGTGGAAAGACCACAGGATTACAGGTGGTGTATCTGCTTCTATTGCCAAGGGAGGACCAACACGATCAGCCTTGTAGCACTGATGTATTAAGGGACGAAAGGAACCTCTGGGCAGGCAATAGAAATGGTTCTGTTCTCAAGCGCAGACTATGGTGCTATGCCGCAAGAGAAGGGTTTATATTCTTTGACACACTCACCTCTTCATTCCCATAGTTTTTATTTCTTCCAGGACTCCTCTCCCTCCCCCCCCCCCGCCCCTGTCCCCCCCTCCCCCCCCCCCCCCTATTTTTTTTAGAATTTGGAAAGCAATTAACCTGCACTTGTTTTCCCCCTCCACTTCTCTGTTACACACACACAACACACACACACACACACACACACACACACACACACACACAAACACACACACACACAACACACACACACACACACACACACACACATTACTACAACCTTGCCATAGCTGCGATCACTGTCACTTTCGCTTTCTTTGTATATACACTTCATGTACCTGTACCCTGAATGCTCTATGTACACCATAATGTACATAATTATACTGTATATATACACATGCACTGTATGTGTATATATGTGTGTGTGTGTGTGTGTGTGTGTGTGTCCCCGTGTGTGTGTGTGTGTGTGTGTGTGTGTGTGTGTGTGTGTGTGTGTGACCCACACTATGGATCGACACCTAAACATAACGGATTCCTTCTCGGACCCTCATTTCCTCTCTCCACCAGCTTTGGTTTAAATGCGTTCAACAGTGTTTTGGCTGACGGACACACGGACAAACAAAACAAACGGAGGAAGGGTAAAACCATAAGCTCCCTGGCGGATGTGACAATTGACAGCCGAGAAGAAGTCATAAACCAGTTCTCCCAGACCTGTCCACGCACATTCCTGCGTATCACACTGACAAGACCCTCGTCTAATGACCCCCAACGGACCGTGCCCGCTGGGGATTTGGAAACAACAAACACCCCTTGACGCCGCTCTAACGGGCGTGTTCTAGCTCCCATGATCCCCAGCAATCAGCCCCATTCATCGTCAGCGGGCTGTGTCCTATCCCCTCTTTTGTCCCACAAACGTTGACACGGCCCTGGGGGGAGGGGGGGGGGACCCCGGGGGGAGGAGGAGGGCGGAGGCGTCATCAGGCCAGTTCAACACAGAGAACTTCAAAGACAACGCAAGCAGCGAAGGAAATAAAAGAGCCGTTAGTTTGAGCGGGTACTGCTGTGACAGATGGTGTGGAACTGTCGTCTCCATGTTCACGCCATGGGGTAGTAGAACCTAGGGCTGGTAGAGCGGGGAAAATGGGAAGGTTGTGAGGATGATGGGCAGGATGAACAGCCTACCGCTTGGGGGGAGGGGGAGGGGGGGTGGTGGTGTTAACGGAATGAAGGGGATTAGACAGCACGGATGAGTGCACACGTTTCCTCTGATCATTAGTATAGCATCATATTAGTCAACCACATTGATACCATGGAATACTGGTCAACTACACTGATGCCATGAAACATTGGTCAACTACCCTGATGCTATGAAACATTGGTCAACTATACTGATACAATGCAATACTGGTCAACTACATTGATGCCATGAAACACTGGTCAACTACATTGATGCCATGAAACATTGGTCAACTATACTGATACAATGCAATACTGGTCAACTACATTGATGCTATGAAACATTGGTCAACTACCCTGATGCTATGAAACATTGGTCAACTATACTGATACAATGCAATACTGGTCAACTACATTGATGCCATGAAACACTGGTCAACTACATTGATGCCATGAAACATTGGTCAACTACATTGATGCCATGAAACATTGGTCAACTACATTGATGCCATGAAACATTGGTCAACTACATTGATGCCATGAAACATTGGTCAACTACATTGATGCCATGAAATACTGGTCAACTACATTGATGCCATGAAATACTGGTCAACTACATTAATACTATGAAATATTGGTGGCGAGGAGAAAGGCAAAGATATGTTTGACGTTCTCTGTGCGGCATTTTCAGAGAAATGAATAGAGGGGTTTAGCAAGGCGTTATGTCAAGATTTAAAAGGACAGCAGTGAAAACATAGACATGCTCGCCGTGTCTGAGGGCAAGGTGGGGTGGGGGGTGGGGGGGAGGTAGAATCTAAGAGTCCTGTTCGTAAGTTTAGTCACTCCCTTCACTACCCTAGTCATATTTCATCCCCCAACGCCATTCATGTTTCAAAGAGACTTGGGCGCCCGCTAAGTGTCACCCATGAGTTTGAAATGAGATGTTTAGAATTAACTCCCTTCACCACCCCCACCCCCCTCCCACCCTACACCCTACCCTACCCACATCATGCACGCGGCATTCTCATGCACAGCCGACAGCCAGAGCGACGCCGCTACATTACTTTTGCTCTATCGTGAAGCATTTACAACAGCAAGCCGTTGGACAGGAGCGATACATCAACAGCTGATTGATCGCTGTCAATGATAACCCCGGGTCAACTTCCTGGTGGCTACCCCGAGTTATCAATTAAAAAAAGAAAAAAAAAAAAAAGGAAAAAAAGAAAAAGACAGAGAGAGAAAAAAAATAGGCGGCGGTTGTTATCTTGAGTTGGCCGTGCTTGCCAAGAACAGCCCGAAAGATTGCCAACTGGAGGAGAGAGATGAATTAGGGTGGGGATAGGGGTGGCGGTTCTCGACCGATTGTATCCGAGATCACCGTCTCCTGTCTCGCTCCTTGTCAAATCGCCGTACAATCTATTCCGACAGAGGATTCACTGCCCTGTCACCGTTTTTCCTTCGTTTCTCGCTGTACCCGAGTAAAAGTGATCCTAAGTGCATTCGAGTGCAGGGATGGAAATTGTCAAATAAATTCTTATTTGTCCTGGGGACAAGTGACTTAAATTTACGTGCCCCCCCCCCCCCCCCCCCACCCCTCCTCCCAAGATCTACTTGCTCTCCCAAAATAATGACAAGGTTATTATAAGTAACCGCTGAAAGTGCGGTGACCAGTCACACCAGACATAATTATCATACAAGTAGCATGCATGTACTTGTTTCCGTACTCTCAGTAAGGGCACAAAGACATTCGAGCGCGACAGAGCAGCTGCCATCCAGGAAAAGAGGAATCGGAGAAAAACGGGGCCCATCCTTGCAGGACTCTATTCCATGCAGCGTCTGTGGACGACTTTGCGCCTCAGGAATTGGCCTTCATTCCCACAAGAGGACCCACATCAGCAGATGACTTGCCTGCTTACTCATCCGTCGGTCACGACGTGGGAATCGGTCACTTTCAGTATGAAAAACTGAAAAAGTCACACAGGCCCCGCAGAGTCGGTCTGTCGTCTTTGCGCTGACGAGTACAATGCGTGCATGCTGTTGACACATTTTATTGGTACAACACGCCTCGTCTCACACGGCCAACACTCTCCTGGGGTTCCTTTCTGAGAAAAATCGGGAGAATGAGGAGGAAAGGAAATATACAGGACAGGAAACACGTGCAACCCGTCTGTACTGAAACCAACCGCCCTGCCACCCTTTGACCGACACAGTCGCAAGCTGGTTGCCCAGCGGACAAGCAAACAGAGAGTTTTCTCAGACGGACAGGTGGGGGTTTCCAGGTCCTGGACTAGTCTTCATAATCCGCCGTTGGACGGCGAGTTGACAGTAAGCGGCATTGCCCCTCCGCTACGTGCTGTCTGCGGGCCGCTTCAAAGCGCCCGGCGATTCCGGTAAAAGGGCAAATCGGTTCCCCACCCCGACCATCGCAGTCGACTGATCGATCATTCTGTGATTTGTACACACGTGACTGGCGTCGCGCAGACTTGGCTTAAAAGCGCGTACGCCTGAAGTGAAGTAGAAAAGGTGGTAGATAAACCTGGTGGCATTAGATCGTGGAATGCTCAATGCTATTGAAGGGGGAGACTTGTTCACAGGATACAAAAACAGAACAAAAGATCAGTCTTTTTTGTTGTTTTAGGACAAAGCGGCATTCGGCTGCTAATGCGCTATGTCCAAAGGAAAACAATCTCTCTCTCTGTGTATGTATGTATGTTTGCGTGCGTGCGCGCCTACGTATGTGTGTGTGTGCGTGTGTGTGTGTGTGTGTGTGTGTGTGGTGTGTGTGCGCGTGCGCGCGCGCGTGTGTGTATATGTGTATGCGTGCGTGTTTGTCCAATATTGTGTGAAAGCAAGTCAGACAGAAGACGAAGATTCATTTTAGTGGAAGATTTCTCAACAGAACCCTATGGATATAATAATAATGACGAACTGGACAGATGATGTTAGGTTACAGCGAGTGAAATCGTTTCAAACGCTGACTATCCACAGTAAACCAATTTACCACTCTTTTTTTTTCTCTCCGCACTCGACCGCCGATGACTCTCCAGACCTGTGACGGGGCGGGTAGGAATGAGGTGTGAGGCAAGCCCCCAAGTCACGCAACTTCTGGCCGACAAAACTTCCTCCAGCAGGTGAAGTCATCAGCTTCGGACGTGTTGTATGGGTACCGAGCCCACCGGGAACACGCCATCCATGCTTTTCTTTCAATGCCTTCCGCTTCGCAGAACTGGGAGAAAATCAGATTGATTCTGTTAGTGAGTGTACAGAGGAGACCTCGGAAACAACACACCGCTCTTGTTTGTTAGGTGACAATCGCCTCCGTTTTGTTGTTGTTTCTGTGATGCATTTGGCAAGGAGACTATGATTTGTTTCTTATAGGCAGGGCATGTTTGAAGTGTGTGTGTGTGTGTGTGTGTGTGTGTGTGTGTGTGTGTGTGTGTGTGTGTGTGTGTTCGCGTTGACCCGTGAAGAATTCGACAGTGTTCTCGGATCAATCGCTTCTCTGAAGACTAAAGCATTGCCAACACAATATGTTGTAAACTGTTTTCTGGAAGGTGTTACAACCATACACATACATACATACATATACAGACACACAGACAGACACATACACATTCACACACACACACACACGCATGCATGCACGCACACACGCACGCGCGCGCGCTCACACACACACACACACACACACACACACACACACACACACACACACACACACACACACTGAGGAATCCATGAATTCTACATAATATCTGTGCTGCTTTTTTCTTTTTCTTCTTCTTCTTTCACTCTATAACAATAATAATAATAATGATTATTTATGGCGCTTAATCTTACATCATATGCCCTAAGCGCTTACAAATACATAAAAGATTAAAGAAAACATAAATGAAACCAATAAGAAGTTGAATATTGCAATAAGTACCATGCATCTACAAACAAGGGTGCATACTGACACCCACCCACGCACACACAGAAACACACACACACACACACACACACACACACACACACACACACACACACACACACACACACACACACCACATGATCCCACACACAGTACTGCACAACAACGGACACAACAGCATGCGCGCGCACACACACACACACACACACACACACACACACACACACACACAACACACACACACCACACACACACACACACACACACACACACACACACACACACACACACACACACACACACACACAAAACACACACACATTAGTCACAGAATCAATTTGAGGAGCAAGGGACGGGGAAGAGGGAACTGCTATTGATAGGCGAAGAGGGTTGTTTGAAGAGATGCTTTGAAGGAAGACGGAGAGTTTGAACTACGCAAAGATATTGGGAGTTTATGCCAAGAAACCGGATCCTGAAAAGATCGCCATAGGTTTTAGTTCAGAATCGAGGGAATTTGAGCAGCGAGTCCCTGGGGCACCACAGTACACCAGGCTTCACCAGTTCTGTCGACTGTACGCGAAGGCCTAGAGATGTGCAACAGTTGTCCCTGTCCATTCTGTAAATGTTAATCCATCGTTTTTTTCAGTCTCGCCCTCCGTCTCACTCTTTAAACTGTTCCTTGTAGGATTGTTTTTGCAAGTCCACTGGATCTTGTTACACAGTCATACTAAAATAGTTATCTTTTCTTGACTTATGTCTGTAAATGTTCCTATAGTGACTGATGTCTGTAAATGTTCCTATAGTGACTGATGTCTGTAAATGTTCCTATAGTCATTGGTGCTTCCTGGTGGTTTGGCACACTTGCTGACTGGTGATGTGCTCGGTGTATTTGATTTTTCGTAACCTGCGATGACATCTCATTTCTATGGCTTGGATTCTGCTGTTGGGGTCCGCTGTAAGAACAGACAGAATATAGCAGTGCACGCAGCAGGCTAGTCTCATGTTTCGTGGGGATGGTCTTGCCCTGCCACAAAGTTTTAATCTGGACAGCGCAGTGGTTGTCTTTGCTGCTCTTGAGTGGATTTCTGGTTTGGATCCCTTACTGCCGATGAATCCCAGGTCAGCGAATTGTTGAACAGACTGGAGCTTCTGACCATGGTCAATTATATCAGTACTAATGGTGGTGCTTTGGCTGGCCATCAACTTTGTGTTTTCGGCGTTGATTTTCCATGCCATGTCTTGCTGATGCTTCATTCGGTTTTTCAAAAAGCTCGGCGAGTTCTTATCCAACACCTGCAAAGCCATCGATGTCACCTGCAAATCGGAGATTTGTAATGGTTCTTCCTCCAGTGCTGAGCGTGCTGACAGGATCGTCAAGTGCACCAGTCTTGATGCGTGCCTGGAACATGCTGAAAAGTGAGGGAGATGGAAGGCGGCCATGACGAACAATAACTGAAGTATGAAACCACTCTCCAATGGTAAACGGCATGGGCACAGCATTGGTTGCTTTGGAGAACAATCGCTAGGTGTTGATACGTTTCTGCCCTGTGTTAAATTTCTTCATTGTGGCCCATAGTCCTCCCACCAGACACCGTCGTCGAATGCTTTCTTGGAGTCTATCAAAATGTTGGAGAACTCTCCCCGGTGCTGAGATGCGTTTCGCAATGGGTGTATGGGTTAAAATTCTGTGCGATTGTATTTCTGCGTTTGTGGAATCCAGCCGGTTCTTCAGTTGTCATGGTGTAAAGATTTTGAGCATTATTTTATTGGCGTGCCTGGTCAAACACATAGAGTGGTCGTTCTGGCAGTGTTGTCCTTTCTTGGGAAAGGTAACGATCAATGATTAAGTCCATGCTTTGGTCCACTGCCCAGTGTGCCAGATTCTGTCGCAGAGAGCAGTCAGGATATTAGTTGCAGCATCTCCGCCATGTTTCAAGAATTCTACAGGGATGAGCCCTGATTTCAGCTATTTTACTGCAGCTATGACTTCTTCACGGAGTACTGCAAAGTCATCATTCGATGAGTTCTGTGTTGTTGGCACATCTGCATCTCCTGTGCTCATCATTCGATGAGTTCCGTGTTGTTGGCACATCTGCATCTCCTGTGCTCATCACTCGATGAGTTCTGTGTTGTTGGCACATCTGCATCTCCCGTGCTCTGTTGCAGTGTTCACAGCAGTATTCATTCTATCTGGGCCATGTCTTCTTCTTGTGCGGGATAGTTGCCGTCTTCGTCCTGAATGCTGCTGACGTTGCTTTGGTTTGGTCAGGTCCTTCACAATCGTAAAAGCTGTCTTTGTACTGTTGTTGTCTACGATTTTCAATGTCCTCACACAAATGTTCGATTCAGCTTTCTTTTGTTGTTTCATTCCTTCACTGATTCTCTCTTTTTTCTCAGCACTTTACGCCCCCTTCCTCCCCAGGTCTTGTTGAGCTGTGTTAAAGTCCCTCCAGTGCCACACATCTTCAAGACGTTACTTGAAATCCATGTTTTCGATTTCCATCCACTTGTATTGCTGTTGCAGCCATCACTTGTATTGCTGTTGCAGCCATCACTTGTATTGCTGTTGCAGCCATCACTTGTATTGCTGTTGCAGCCATCACTTGTATTGCTGTTGCAGCCATCACTTGTATTGCTGTTGCAGCCATCACTTGTATTGCTGTTGCAGCCATCACTTGTATTGCTGTTGCAGCCATCACTTGTATTGCTGTTGCAGCCATCACTTGTATTGCTGTTGCAGCCATCTTTTTGTAAAAAAAATGTTTGTACACCTAAGGGCTTCAAGGTCTTCTATGAGAAGTAGTGGGACAAATTTTACACCTATGGCCGCTTGAAATTGTTCAACCGTGTCAGGATCTTTCAGTTTATCAACACTGAATCGGAGACGGCTGGTTTTCACTCTACTTTTGTTCTTCAAACGCACTTTAAAGTTCATCGTGACTAAGTCGTGGGCATCACCACCATCCGTTCCTGGAAATGCTCTTGTTTTAGCCCTAACAATTCTAGACCTGTGCCGGTTCGTCACAGGAATGTAGTCTACCTGGATGTGGTACAGACCGTGGGGGGAGTGCCGTGTCCATTTTCGGGAATGCTTTATGGTTACTATGAGTGTTGGCAAGAACCAAGGCAACCTTCTAGCAGGCATTTTCCTCTATTTTTTGGTGGTCTCAGAACAAAGGGGCCGCTCTCCATCTCATCTTTAATGCCTGAATCCTTCTCTCAAGTCCAACGGATGTAACTGTGCACGTTGTGGTAGTGGTGCTAGACGTGATGGAGAGAGACAGAAAAACGTTTTGGCAACATTTGGAGGGGACAAAACATAACATTGTGTCTTTCGATTCAATTTTCTATCAACTAACGAGTGTGTGGAGAGAGAGAGAGAGAGAGAGAGAGAGAGAGAGAGAGAGAGAGAGAGACAGAGACAGAGAGAGAGACAGAGAGAGTGTGTGTATGTGTGTGTGTGTGGTGTGTGTGTACGTGTGTGTGTGTACGTGTGTGTGTGTTGTGTGTGTGTGTGTGTGTGGTGTATGTGTGTACGTGTGTGTGTGTGTGTGTGTGTGTGTGTGTGTGTGTGTGTGTGTGGTGTGAATCTCTGTGGCTGTGTGTGTTGAAGGAGAGAGAGAAAGAGAGAGAGAGGAGGGGGAGGGAAATAGATATTCCCCCACCCTCCCCCACTCATGCCACCCTTGCCCCTTCCCCCTTTCTCTCTCCCACACCCCCTTTCCCTCACAATGCGGCGACAGCAAAGTAATCAACCAAGACATGAAGGTGTGAAGTTGGCGACAGTCGGCGATGCTATCTCTCCACCCCTCGCTGTAATTGACGCTGCTAACTGCCCGAACCAGTGCTTAGGTCTTAGTTTGTCTCATAACCCCCCCCCCCCCCCCCCCACCTCCCCTCGCTCTTTCTGCCGTCCACTCCCAGTTCCCCAACCCACACTCCTCCCATTCCCGACAAACGCTCCTCAACTCTCTCTCTCTCTCTCTCTCTCTCTCTCTCTCTCTCTCTCTCTCCTCTCTCTCTCTCTCTCTCTCTCTCTGTGTTCACGGGTTAGCTGTCTGTTTGCATGACTGTGCCGTGGATAGTGTCAAACTATCAAACTTGAAGCACACACGCTGTGGTTGGCACTCAGGCAATGACTGCGTTCAGACAGTGGAGCAACCTCCGTGCACAGCGGACCGCACATTGGCACACGTAGTTACTTGACAGGAGAGGGCGGCCCAGCCCGCTGAACAAGTCTCTTGAGGCACGCGGCGAGTGTGGTGCCCGGAAGAAGTGAGTGACCTCTGGGCGCAAGCAGACCTCTGACAAAGGCGACTGTTTGGAAAGGGAAGCGAACTGATCATCCTGTCCCGCCTACATCTTTTTGTCCCCATCTACGCGTTTCCTAGTCTGTGTGCTTCCGTGTCTGTATGTGTCCCCGTCTGTGTGTCCGAGTCTATGCGTGTTCCTGTCTGTGTGTGTCCCCGTCTGTGTGTGTTCCAGTCCGTGTCTCCGAGTCTATGTGTGTCCCTGCCTGTGTGTGTCCCAGTCTATGTGTGTCTCTGCCTGTGTGTCCCCGTCTGTGTGTGTCCCCGTCTGTGTGTGTCCCCGTCTATGTGTCTCCCGTCTGTGTGTCCCCGTCTGTGTGTGTTCCAGTCCGTGTGTCCGAGTCTATGTGTGTCCCTGCCTGTTTGTGTTCCCGTCTGTGTATCTCCGTCTGTGTGTCCGAGTCTATGTGTGTCCCTGTCTGTGTGTGTCCCCGTCTGTGTGTGTCCCAGTCTGTGTGTGTCCCCGTCTATGTGTCTCCCCGTCTGTGTGTCCCCACCCATGGGTGTCCCCGTGTATGTGTGTCCCCTTGTATGTGTGTCCCAGTCTGTATGTGTCTCCATCTATGTGTGTCCCCGTCTATGTGTGTCCCAGTCTGTATGTATCCCCGTCTATGTGTGTCCCAGTCTGTGTGTCCCCACCCATGGGTGTCCCCATGTATATGTGTCCCCGTCTGTGTGTCACCGTCTATGTGTGTCCCAGTCTGTGTGTCCCCGTGTATGTGTGTCCCCGTGTATGTGTGTCTCAGTCTGTGTTTCCCCGTCTGTATGTCCCAGTCTGTGTGTCCCCGTCTATGTGAGTCCCAGTCTGTGTGTCCCCGTTTATGTGTATCCCAGTCTGTGTGTCCCCGTGTGTGTGTGTGTGTGTGTCCCCGTTTATCTGTGTCCCAGTCTGTTGTCCCCGCCCATGGGTGTCCCCGTCTGTGTGTGTCCCCGTCTGTGTGTCCCCGCGCAAGGGTGTCCTCGTCTGTGTGTCCCCGTCTATGTGTGTCCCCGTCTGTGTACCCGTCTATGTGTGTCCCAGTCTGTGTGTCCCCGTCTATGTGCGTCCCAGTCTGTGTGTCCCCGTCTATGTGCGTCCTAGTCTGTGTCCCCCCGTCTATGTATGTCCCCGTCTGTGTTCCCGTCTATGTGTGTCCCAGTCTGTGTCCCCGTCTGTCTGTGTCCCAGTCTGTGTGTCCCCGTCTATGTGCGTCCCAGTCTGTGTGTCCCCGTCTATGTGTGTCCCCATCTGTGTTCCCGTCTATATGTGTCCCAGTCTGTGTCCCCGTCTGTGTACCCGTCTATGTGTGTCCCAGTCTGTGTGTCCCCGTCTATGTGCGTCCCAGTCTGCGTGTCCCCGTCTGTGTCCCGTCTATGTGTGTCCCCGTCTGTGTTCCTGTCCCAGTCTGTGTCCCCGTCTATGTGTGTCCCAGCCTGTGTCGCCGTCTATGTGTGTCCCAGTCTGTGTCGCCGTCTATGTGTGTCCCAGTCTGTGTCGCCGTCTATGTGTGTCCCAGTCTGTGTCCCCGTCTATGTGTGTCCCCGTCTGTGTCCCCGTCTATGTGTGTCCCTTGCACACTTTTTGACAACTCTGCTGGTTGACAACTGTCGCCTCTCTACATATACAAAAATCACAGCCGTGCGTCGAAATGTGGCAGGGCAAGGGTTGTGAATAAAGCATAAATTATACAAACGCGACCCAACACAGCCTTGGGGAACACCACACACAAACTTGGAGCAGCTATGCAACCATCAAGAACTGGCCGAACGTCCTGCGAAGCGTGGCACAAACCAATCAAGACCTGTACCGGGAACACCATTAGTAACTCTGAATGAACCTCTCTGGGTGAATCCAATCAACGTGTTGAATGCTGCACTGAGGTCAAAGAGAGCAGCTATACAGATGGACAGTTCATCTGCGTTCGGCAGTACAGTTTCCGGCACACTGTATACAGAAGTCTCAGTTCTGTGATCCTGATATAGCTCTGATTAAGTTCAGGTGGGTTGTTATATCTATAAAAAAAAAAAAAAAAAAAAAGAAAGATGCAAAGCATATAAACGTACTCCCAGTTTTCCAAATCGCTTATAAATCGGCCAAGTATTTTCTCAGATAAATAACGGCAAAATAACGGTTTTTTACGGTTATTTAACCGATGTGCAATTTTGAAATTGGTATTTTAGTCCTCACTGGGCTAAAGCCTATGTACCTACCAAATTTCATACAGATCGGACAATATGTCAAGAATAACGGTTTTTAACGGTCAAATTTTGAGACACTATACGGAAGTGCCATTTATGTGTGACAACCTTTCTGTATACTAAATTTCATTAAAATCCACCAATATGTAAAAAAATAATAGCAAAATAACGGTTTTAACGGTTATATAACCTATGTACACTTTTGAAACTGGTATATTAGTCATCACTGAGCTAAAGCCTGTGTACATACCGAACTTCATCCAAATCGGACAATATGTCAAGAAGAGCGGTTTTTAACGGTCGAGTTGTGAAACACTATATAGAAGTGCCATTTGTTTGTGATAACCTTTCAGTATACCAAATTTAATTAAAATCCACCTATATATAAGAAACAATGGCAAAATAACGGTTTTTAACTTGTTTAATCGATTTTTAGCGTTACATCACTTACATATGGAAAGAGGCTCCGATTTGTCACAAGATCATCCAAACCGCTTATAAATCGGCCAAGTACTTTCTTAGATATTCCATAAAGAAGAAAAACCGTTTGGAGCCGTTATAACCGATAGTAACGACTATTCTGGTCAAATAAAACATCGGGCATCATCCATGACCCATAGTGAGCATACCTACAAATTTTCAGAAAGATCGGCCAAGTACTTTCTGAGATATTCCATAAAGAAGAAAAACCGTTACAGGCCGTTACAGCCGTTAGTAACGGCTATAACGGGGTAAACTAAAACATCAGGCATCATCCGTGACCCATAATGAGCATACCTGCTAATTTTCACAAAGATCGGCCAAGTACTTTCTGAGATATTCCATAAAGAAGAAAAACCGTTACAGGCCGTTACAGCCGTTAGTAACGGCTATAACGGTAAACTAAAACATCGGGCATCATCCGTGGCCCATAATGAACATACCTACATTTTTTCAGAAAGATCGTCCACGTACTTTCTGAGATATTCCATAAAGAAGAAAAACCGTTACAGGCCGTTACAGCCGTTAGTAACGGTTATAACGGGGAAATTAAAACATCGGGCATCATCCGTGACCATTAATGAACATACCTACACATTTTCAGAAAGATCGGCCAAGTACTTTCTGAGATATTCCATAAAGAAGAAAAACCGCTACAGGCCGTTACAGCCGTTAGTAACGGCTATAACGGTTAACTAAAACATCGGGCATTATTCGTGACCCATAATGAACATACCTACAAATTTTCAGAAAGATCGGCCAAGTGCTTTCTGAGATATTCCATAAAGAAGAAAAACCGTTACAGGCCGTTACAGCCGTTAGTAACGGCTATAACGGGGTAAACTAAAACATTAGGCATCATCCGTGACCCATAATGAATGTACCTGCTCATTTTTACAAAGATCGGCCAAGTACTTTCTGAGATATTCCATAAAGAAGAAAAACCGTTACAGCCGTTAGTAACGGCTATAACGGTAAACTAAAAAACATCGGGCATCATCCGTGGCCCATAATGAACATACCTACAAATTTTCAGAAAGATCGGTCCAGTAGTTTTGTCTGGAGCGAGTGGAACACATTTTGACCACCGACACACACACACACACACACACACACACACACACACACACACACACACACACACACAAGGGGGGGAGAGGGGAGGGGTAAGACGGTATGTTTACTTTTCTTTTGATGAAAGGCATTGTACACGATTTGATTTTTGTTGTTGTTGTTGTTGTTGTTTTTTTTTTTTTTTTTTTTTTTTTTTTTTTTTTTTTTTTTTTTTTTTTCATAGATGGCTTGATGTAAAAAAAGCAGATATGCTGCTTATTCAATGTTTCCATCTATAAATAAAATTTTGACTTTGACTTTGACTTTGACACACACACACACAGGCAGCATTTCTTCGTTCCCATTCTAAAGTACTCCCTGTTCTATAAGAACTGGGAGTACAAAAAACCCCAACCTCTTCAATCATTTCAAGTCATATTTTTCTTAAAAATGAATACGTTTCACGTCACGGGTCCAGATTCTGTTTCTGGTTATAGTCAAGACCATGAGTCTCTGAAGATATATTGACAAGTTCAGTAATCAGTGGAACACATTTACAAACACATTATTTTGTCTGTGAGTTAACAATTCAAAACTTGGCATTTGGATGGCGGCTGCTGAATGTGTTGTTTGAGCAAAGACACTTTCCGACTCCAGGTTAGTCATGTTTCTGTGTGTTCTGACTCAGAGTCTAATGAAATTTACCTGAGGGGAAAACCAAGCTTGAATAGAGACTGTGGCTATGACCTGCCCCCCATTTACAAACGTGTGCTGAACACCAATCACTCCACCAGAGATGACAACTCAGAGGACACCAACACCCACTACAACTGCCAGTCAGTCTGGGCTGATGAAGACCAGCAGTAGCTGGCCGAAAATTTCCCCTCAGGTAAATTTCATTACACTGAGTCAGAACACACAGAAACATGAATGTGTTGTTATTTTTTTTCTCCGAGGCTGGTTTAAAACAAGGAGAAGCCAATCCACTGCATGGAGCAAAGGTACGAGGTCTACATAGACGAGAATCTGAAGCACTGCGGAGTCGCTGAAGGATTGTGGAAAATCAGTGCAAGAAACGTTTATCGGAAGGAGATAGATATTTATATGTTACTTTTGGCGTGAAAAAGCAGTTGGCACACACACACACACACACACACACACACACACACACACACACACACACACACACACACACCAGACACACACACACACACACACACACACACGCACGCACGCACGCGCGCGCGCGCGCGCGCGCGCACACACACACACACACACACACACACAGACCAGACACACACACATCCACACACACATCCACACACACACACAGAGGGAGAGACGGACGGACGGACAGACAACCAGACAGACGGGGGCAGAGAGAGAGAGAGAGAGAGAGAGAGAGAGAGAGAGAGAGAGAGAGAGAGAGAGAGAGACACTAACAGACAGACAGAGATCGAAAGAGAGACAGATACAAAGTGAGAGATGAGACAGAAAGAAAGGTTGCAAGGGAGCATGGACGAATCAAGATGAGGGACCATTGCCTCATACCCTCACCCCTACCCCCTTCCTTCTCGCCTTGAAGAAGAAGAAGAAGAAGAAGAAGGAGAACAACAACGACAACAACAACAAAAACAACAACAGCAGCAACAACAACAACAACAACAACAACCACGACGACGACGACGACGACAAAAACAACAACAACCACAATAACTACAAGAAGAAAAAGAAGACAAAGACGATGACGTTAGTGACAAAGAAGACGAGGACGGGTACGAAGAAGAAAACAATTACACGATTCCGACAAACGTAGACATCAAAGATTTTTTTTGTTTTTAAATTGTTTTCTTTTTGATTTGTACCCCACCCTCCCCCTCTCAGGCCCCTGACTCCTTACCATCATCAGATTTTTTTTTGTCTGCTGAACCCAACTACGTCTTCAGATCGGCACAGCCCCTCCCAGCCTCCCCTCCCCCCCCCCCCCCTTCACCACCACCACTCCTTTCTCCCTCTTGTGCTACGCAGTAATCAGTCCTTTTGTGCGGATTACGTTTTGACTTCTAAGCATATACACCTCCCACCTCCCCTTCCAGATTAATTGATCCGCCCCTGTCAAGTAAGGAGAGAGAGGGAGAGAGAGAGGGAGAGAAAGAGAGAGAGAGAGAAAGAGACAGACAGACACACAGACAGAACAGACAGACAGAGAAGAGGTGAGGGGGGGGGGGGCCTTGCATATGTTAGCCTGCTACCAATGCAATGCAGACGCCCCATCTTTTGTACTACCACCACCTCGTTCCGAAGAAGAAGAAGGGAAAAAAACGCCAACAAAAACATACCTAGTTTCCAAACGACTTCGCCACGGCTCAACAGGTCGCCCTGAAATCGTGCAGTCACACATAGGTGCCGACAAAGCCTTTGCCACCCCGTCCCATTTCCTTATATAAACATGGGTGTGGGGTGCGCACATACACGCTCGAGTACACATCACACACGCACGCGCGCACACACACACAACACACACACACACACACACACACACACACACACACACACACACACACAACACAAACACAGACGCACACACAGACGCACAAACAGACACAGAAACACAGACACACGGTCTCTCTCTCTCTCTCTCTCTCTCTCTCTCTCACACACACACACACACACACACACACACACACACACCAAGGCAAAAAGTCGGAAACCTTGTTACTCGGTCCACCTCACACGAGGGAAGAAAAGGAGAGCGGATGAGTAGTGGAAATAGGGTGTGTGGTTTTGGGGCAGTAGGGGGAGGAGGGAGGGGGTCAGGATGGGGGTGCGGGATAGGGTGGGGACGGGGGTGTGGGGTGGGATGGCGGTGGAGTACAAAAAGCCCGATTTGGTCGATATTAACGCGTCGGATTGTGACCGATAGAAGGGATTGTTTTCGCCCCAACAGTTGCTCACTATGTGCCCCACCTTCATTGTCCGCGCTGCCTTGCTCTGAAGCCTGCTGGGAACGGTGCCACCACGTCAACCATGGACTGCTTGATTCTGGACCATGCTATTCAATGACAGACTGTTGAACTCTCTACCATACTATTCAATGACAGACTGTTGAACTCTGAACCATACTATTCAATGACAGACTGTTGATCTCTCTACCATACTATTCAATGACAGACTGTTGAACTCTCTACCATACTATTCAATGACAGACTGTTGAACTCTCTACCATACTATTCAATGACAGACTGTTGAACTCTCACCATATTATTCAATGATAGACTGTTGAACTCTGAACCATACTATTCAATGACAGACTGTTGATCTCTCTACCATACTATTCAATGACAGACTGTTGAACTCTCTACCATACTATTCAATGACAGACTGTTGAACTCTCTACCATACTATTCAATGATAGACTGTTGAACTCTGAACCATACTATTCAATGACAGACTGTTGAACTCTCTACCATACTATTCAATGATAGACTGTTGATCTCTCTACCATACTATTCAATGACAGACTGTTGAACTCTCTACCATACTATTCAATGACAGACTGTTGAACTCTGAACCATACTATTCAATGATAGACTGATGAACTCTCTACCATGCTGTTCAGGGACAGACTGTTGAACTCTATACTATGCAATGACAGACTTTTGAACTCTACCATACTATTCAATGATATACTGTTGAACTCTGAACCATACTATTCAATGATATACTGTTGAACTCTGAACCATACTATTCAATGACAGATTGTTGAACTCTGAACTATACTATTGAATGACAGACTGTTGAACTCTGAACCATACTATTCAATGACAGATTGCTGAACTCTGAACCATACTATTTAATGACAGGCTGTTGAACTCTGAACCATACTATTCAATGACAGATTGCTGAACTCTGAACCATACTATTGAATGACAGACTGTTGAACTCTGAACCATACTATTCAATGACAGACTGTTGAACTGTGAACCATACTATTTAATGATAGCCTGTTGCTATCTGATTCTAATACATTCAACAATGGACTGTTGAATTTGGGTACCGCAACATTCAATAATGGAGAACATTGGGCCCTTAGTGATATGAAGCAGAAGAATGGACCACTGAATTCCTGTGCCATAACATTCAATGACGGACCACTGAATTCCTGTGCCATAACATTTCAATGACGGACCATTGAATTCCTGTGCCATAACATTCAATGACGGACCATTGAATTCCGGTGCCATAACATTCAATGACGGACCATTGAATTCCGGTGCCATAACATTCAATGACGGACCATTGAATTCCGGTGCCATAACATTCAATGATGGACCATTGAACTACGGTGCCATAACATTCAATGACGGACCATTGAATTCCTGTGAAATAACATTTCAATGACGGACCATTGAATTCCTGTGCCATAACATTTCAATGACGGACTGTTGGCCGCTGGTACCATAAAACTCTACGATGGACTGCGGAGATTTGGTACCATAAAAATTAACGATAGACTGATGCTTTCTGGTGTCATAAATACGAGGGACTGTTGACTTTTGGTACCATAAACCTTCAACTGTTGACTATTGATTTGGTACCATAAACCTCAACTGTTGACTATTGATTTGGTACCATAAACTCAACTGTTGACTATTGATTTGGTACCATAAACCTCAACTGTTGACTATTGATTGGTACCATAAACCTCAACTGTTGACTATTGATTTGGTACCATAAACCTCAACTGTTGACTATTGATTTGGTACCATAAACCTCAACTGTTGACTATTGATTTGGTACCATAAACCTCAACTGTTGACTATGATTTTGGTACAATAAACCTCAACTGTTGACTATTGATTTGGTACCATAAACCTAACAGACTGTTGACTTTGTGTACCATAAACCTCAACAACGGACGATGACTTTGGTACCATAAACCTCAACAACGGACGGATGACGTTTGGGTACCATAAACCTCAACAATGGACTGATGATTTTGGTACCACAAACCCAACAATGGACTGATGACTTTGGTACCATAAACCTAACAATGGACTGATGACGTTTGGTACCATAAACCCCAACAATGGACTGATGACGTTTGGTACCATAAACCCAACAATGTACTGATGAAGTTTGGTACCATAAACCTCAACAATGTACTGATGACGTTTGGTACCATAAAAAAATGGCAACGTTGGTCACAAACCCATGTAGCGACTGACTGTACCGTTCGTACCATCACCTGACCCTGCACGTGGTCGTACCCCGGCCCTCACGATCTGACGTGGTCACAAGCCTGGCACATGTGCACGTGGTCACAAGCCTCCCTCCTCTATGGCCCTCAGTCCCGGACCCTGCACGTGGTCACAAGCCTCCCTCCTCTATGGCCCTCAGTCCGGACCCTGCACGTGTCACAAGCCTCCTCCTCTATGGCCCAGTCCGGACCCTGCACGTGGTCACAAGCCTCCCTCCTCTATGGCCCTCAGTCCCGGACCCTGCACGTGGTCACGAGCCTCCCTCCTCTATGGCCCTCAGTCCTGGACCCTGCACGTGGTCACGAGCCTCCCTCCTCTATGGCCCTCAGTCCTGGACCCTGCACGGGAAGCAGGACGACTGACCCACAGTGCCTGATAATGACAGCCCTCCGATTAAACCTGGTCAATGGAGGGCAGGGCTGGGCGACCAACTCGGAGGTCGTGGACGGCGCCCACCTGTCCACAGTGAGCCACGACCCTGAAGGCCCCGCGGAGATGGACTGGCCAGGTGATCCTCATGGACAGCTCCAGCGTGCTGAGACAGAAAGTGTTGGGAATGCTCGCTCGGAGCCCAAGGAAGACGGGACTCCGAAAGAAGCGGCGCTACGACTGTGTCAACGACGACTTAAAGCAGGGCGGCATTCTCACCCCCTCCCGACAGAACTGGTGTCCCGTGCCGAGAACCTCAGACAGAATCCAGTGACGAGCCTTGACGAAGAACACCTCTGTCTCCTTCAACAACAACTTGGGACAACGGGACCTATGTGTCCCTGGGTCATGTGACCGGACGGGTTCAGTTTCAGTGTTATCAAGAGGCGTCACTGCGTGCGGACTAGTCCATATACGCTAAGCCACATCTGCTAAGTTTTCAGACCACATTGCACATGATTTGAAACTGAGGGATAAATGAACTGATGACTAAGATGAGAGAATTTAAGAAGAGGCTACGACTTTGCAGTTGTCTGACCTACGCACTAGCCCAGCGCGCTGGTCAGACCTTGAGTACCTAACATTGGCTGTGCCATTATTATCTTTGTATGTGTGTTTGGTGAGTGTACAGCATCAACTAACGGTGCCCCCACTGTCCTCCAATGTGTACCTACACAATCGGACTGTCCGAATGTAGCTGGGGCTACCAACTAAAACTGCACAACTACCCAATCCACAGCCGACGACGACGACGACGACCATGGCAAAACTGAACAGAAATGACAGTTCAAATGCGCTTTTCCGAACCGGAACACGTGTTCTAGGCACGCTGCGAGGTCAGTGCACGTTGTTGCAGCCTGAACGTCCTGCACACCTGTTGAAGGACACACCTGCTGAAGTGATCACGTTGTTGCAGCCTGAACATCCTGCACACCTGTTGAAGGACGCACCTGCTGAAGTGATCACGTTGTTGCAGCCTGAACGTCCTGCACACCTGTTGAAGGACGCACCTGCTGAAGTGATCACGTTGTTGCAGCCTGAACGTCCTACAGACCTGTTGAAGCACGCACCTGCTGAAGTGATCACGTTGTTGCAGCCTGAACGTCCTGTTGAAGGACGCACCTGCTGAAGTGATCACGTTGTTGCAGCCTGAACGTCCTGTTGAAGGACGCACCTGCTGAAGTGATCACGTTGTTGCAGCCTGAACGTCCTGTTGAAGGACGCACCTGCTGAAGTGATCACGTTGTTGCAGCCTGAACGTCCTGTTGAAGCACGCACCTGCTGAAGTGATCACGTTGTTGCAGCCTGAACGTCCTGCAGGCCTGTTGAAGCACGCACCTGCTGAAGTGATCACGTTGTTGCAGCCTGAACGTCCTGTTGAAGGACGCACCTGCTGAAGTGATCACGTTGTTGCAGCCTGAACGTCCTGTTGAAGCACGCACCTGCTGAAGTGATCACGTTGTTGCAGCCTGAACGTCCTGTTGAAGCACGCACCTGCTGAAGTGATCACGTTGTTGCAGCCTGAACGTCCTGCAGGCCTGTTGAAGGACGCACCTGCTGAAGTGATCACGCGCATTAACAGGAAGAGAGACACGGTGTATAGCGCAGACACGTATTTTCGCTCTCTCTCGCTCCACCCCTCTCTCTCTTTCTCTGCTGTTGTCACTGCTTCGCTGCTATCACACACACACACACACACACACACACACACACACACACACACACACACACACACACACACACATACGCGTTTGCGCATGAACACTCACAATATGTTAGTCAGAATGATATACATATTAACCCGTAGAGTGCCTTTAAGCCGTCAGCTGACGCCGCATTAAAAATGCTTTCCCAGTGCCTATGGGCCGTCCACTGACGTCATGCATTTTTCTTGAATTTTCATTCGTTACTATTTCTATCAACGGACTTAAATAGAGTGTGCGTAGTAAGCCTTATATGTCTGTAGTATTAAAATGATATGTAAATGACCACACGTGAGGGGAAAGCCCATTTATTCTCATCACTGACTGGATGACCAGCCAGCACTTCGTCTGGCTTGCAAAGATGGCGGCGCAACCTTCGACAAGCGCAGCGACCAAATCAACGTATTTACACAGCTGAGCAGGCTCTGCTAATGATTTTTGACAAAGACAATAATCTTTTATTCAACGACTCACTCGAGCATGAAGGTGAGATGATGATAGTGATGGAATTGCCAACCGTATTCGTCAGTTATTGTGTCGGGCTGTGTGACCTCAATGTGTGTTCAGCTGACTGGTTTGCCAGCGTCGAACGAGCTCGCCTAGTGTGTACTCTGCACTGCGTGCCAGTGGTCAGTGACGTGGTAGTCAGCGTGAGAGGGGAGCGCGGCCTGCTCGCGGCGCGGCACAGGGCAGAGGGAAAGGTAGGGGAAGAGGAGCAGTGAAAGAGAGGGTTGAAGTCCAGCAAGGGGGCGTGGTGGGGAGAGGGGGGCGTGGTCGTGGACTGACCTGTCTGCATAGAGTGTGAGCGTCTTGATAGACTTCTAAACTGTTTTACTTTCATTTACAGGTGTAGTGTGACAATACAAACTTTATTTTCAACTTTTTTGCTTTGTGTTCTTGTTTGGATGTGAAGATGTAGTGGTAAATACATATGCTTTTGATCGTGCAAAAAAATCTATCCAAATCTAATTGTCTAAATACTTTTTTATTATCAAAATTAAAACAAAAGAAGCCCAGATTCAAAATCTTCATTCAATTTCCTTCAAAAATCATATATATTTCATTGTTATATCTTTTGTAGTTTCTGAGCTAGAATTTTTTGTTAATTATTACCCCCAAATCATTAGATTTCCCTGGCACTGGGAAAGCCTTTGTTTGTAACATTTTCAAGCAGCTTCAAGCAGCGAACGGGTTTGTTGTGGTACAATGTGGATTCTTTTAACAAATTTGAATGCTTTGTTATTCTATCATCATGACCATACTCATGCGGTGTTTAGAGTCTTTTCCTCTTTATGAAGGCAGGTCGAAAAGAAAGGTTGAAAAGCTTATTCATCTTTCCTGCACAAAGATTATTTGAAGTTGAATTGGTTTCATACGCGTGCGCGCGCGCGCGCGCGCGCACACACACACACACACACCACACACACACACACACACACAC
>CM065728.1:70216068-70221068 GCA_033310375.1 Conus canariensis | reverse complement strand
TCTCTCTCTCTCTCTCTCTCTTTCTTCTCTCTCTCTCTCTCTCTCTCTCTCTCTCTCTTTCTCTCTCTCTCTCTCACGCACACACACATACACATGCACACGCACTCACACACAAGTATACGCGCACGCGCACACACACACACACACACACACACGCACAGAGAGAGAGAGAGAGAGAGAGAGAAGGTAAGGTAAGGTAATGTTGCTTATAGCCCAGCCGACCGCAAAGGGCCACATCAGGTCTGTCACCACGTTGAAATCAACTAAAAAATCATTCATTCACACAACTCTTTAAAATACATCTTCTAAAAACCCACCCGAGAGAGAGAGAGAGCACATACTTGCGCGTTCGCACGCAAACGGACGCACACACACCTGCAGACACGCGGATACACATTTCCATATTGTCAGAACTTCACACACACACACACACACACACACACACACACACACACCAATACGCTCGCACTGCCACACAAGAAGTATGCAGGGTCGAATGTGCGCTCGCACGCACACATACACACAAACTGCGCTTGCACGCGTGTACACACACACACACACACACACACACACACACATACACACACACACACACACACACACACACACACACACACACACATACTCGCGCACGCGAGTCTCTCTCATTCTCTCTCTCTCTCTCTCTCTCTCTCTCTCTCTCTCTCACACACACACACAGACACACACACACGCGCGCGCACACACACTCGCGCGCTATAGTCTCTTTCATTCTCTCTCTCTCTCTCTCTCTCTCTCACACACACACACACACACACACACACACACACACACACACACACACACACACACACACAGCACTCGCTCACACGCACATACACAGATATCACCTCATAGTCTGAACTTCATATACTCCCCCCCCCACCCCTTCCCTTCTCTGTAGTGTACACACAAGCTCTGTCTTCTTCTTTTCCTTCTTCTTCTTCTCTCTCCTTCCCTCTCTCTGTCTCTCTCCCTCCCCCCCCCTCCTCCCGGAAAGGTGTGTGGCAATGCAGCTCGAATAGCAACAGTTTAAACTGAACAGGAAAGTGCGGTAAAGAGAGAGAGGGAGACAGAGAGGGGGAGGGGCCTGGGGTGGTAGGGTGGACGGGTGGTTGGCCGGACGGTGGAGTGAGCGGGTGGGGTGGCTAACTTTTTCCATTGTGCGACAAGAAGGCCAGCCGTTGACCACGTCACTCGGGGTGTGTGTGTGTGAGAGAGAGCTTCGTGAACACTCGTCAGTACACCGGGAGTGGTGGAGAGAGAGAGAGTGTGTGGGTTGTGTGGGTGGGCCCGTCTCACTTCAGTCTTTCGCCACACTTGCGGTTTCATCAAGCTGACAACTACCAAGCAGGGGGTCACTTTTGCTTTTCGATCGAGGGTGTAGGACTCTTGACAGCTTAACTACTTTACCAGTGAAGCTGAGGCGTCCCCGGACACAGAGAAGAACGAACCGTGTGTAGCTAACTCGGCTATCAGAGGGAGAAACGTGCAAGTGGGATGAACACTGTGAGAAAAAAAAACAAAACAAAAACAAGAAGAGGAAGAAGAATTTTGATTGAAAAAAAAAAGAAGTTTGCCGCGAGGAAGAGAGAACAGTGAGAACGAAGCGAAATCTCAGAGATAAAAGTCGAAGAAGACTACCAGACACACTTTAAATTTAAAAAAAAAAAAGAAAAAAAAAAGAAGAAGAAGCAGAACCTACTTTGTGGGAGAGAGAGAGAGAGAGAGGACGTTTACCTGGACAAAAGTAGTAGAACAAACGACGATCAAGCTACCTTTGCATCAACACAAGCCAGTGTGTTTGAAAGCGGTATTTCGGGACGAGGAGGGCAGATTTACGTGGGTGATCGCATCCGGACGTTAGAAACCCCAGGGCGAGATGATGGAGCCTGTTGGGGGGCACCACAGATGCACGTGTGAGAGAGAGGCTGATCGGAGACGATACCCGCTTCACACGGACAACCCCGACACCACAGGTGAGAGAGTCGGCGATCTGTTATCCCCCCCCCCCACCTCCCCACCCACCCCCTGTGGTCTTATCACCCCCCCCCCCCCTCTGCTGTCTGTGGTCTGTTTCTCACCTAGGGCTCTGTTATGTGGTCGGTCTGTCTGTTTGTCTGGTCTGTGCACTTGGTCTTTCCGCCTGTCCGTAGTCTGTGTTTCTGTCTCTGATTTGTCTGTTCCGTTTGTCTGTAATCTTTCTGTCTGTAGTCTGTCTTTCTGTCTGCAGTCTGCCTTTCGGTCTGTTGTCTGCCTTTCCGTCTTTCCGTCTGCAGTCTGTACGTCTTTCTGTGGTCTTTCTGTCTGTAGTCTGTCTTTCTGTGTGAGCTCAGTCTTTGCGTCTGTGGTCTGTCTTTCTCTCTGCGGTCTGTCTTTTGGTTTGCAGTCTGTCTTCTCTCTTTCTGTCTGTGGCCTGCCTGCCTCTTGTCTGTTTTTCTATCTGTAGTCTTGTTTTTCTTCTGTGCTCTGCCTTTCTGTCTGTGGCCTTCTTTCTGTCTGCACTTCTGTTTGTGGTCTGTATTTCTATCTTTGGTCTTCTTTCTGTCTGTGGTATGCATTAAGTGTGTTGTATGTCTTGATGTCTGTCTGTGGTCTTCTTTCTGTCCGGATATCTTTCTGTCTGTAGTCTGTCTTTCCGTATGTCTGTGGTATGTGCTCTTGTCTGATCATGGTTTGTATTTCTGTCTGTTTCTTGTCTTTTCCGTCTGTCTCTGGCATGTTTAATTGATTATCGTTTGTTCTTCGTAGTCTGCCCCTCCCCCCCCCCCCCCCCCCCTAATGGTAGTAGGTCTTTCTGTCTGTCTCTGCCTTATGTCTCACTCACAGACATTTTTTCTTCTTTTTAACTTAGCTTCTTTCAGCTGTTTCTAAGGCAAGATTTCATTTTTCGCACCCATCCTTTTTTTTCTCTCCTATCAGTTTTTTTCCCACTTCATATTATGACTGTCGACTTGAACCAGGAAGAAATTGCCCGTGCAGGGATCATAGATAAAGTCAGGAATAAATAGTCTTAAAAAGGGCAGGGAAACAAACACAACTTACTTTTCTTAACGAGATCTACAATGCTCTCTGTCTGTCTGTCTGTCTTCGTCTGTCTGTCTTCTCTCTATCTCTGTCTGTCTGTCTGTCTGTCTCTCTCTCTGTAAGTACGAGAAAGATTTTCTTTCTTACCCCCTTCCCCTATCAGTCAAATATAAAGCAAGAATAGTGTTGGTGCAGAAGACGCTTTTTTATGTGAGAAAGAAGCACGAGAGAGAGAGAGAGAGAGAGAGAGAGAGAGAGAGAGAGAGAGAGAGAGAGAGAGAGAGAGAGAAGTTTATAAGCTATTTAAATTTACTTTGTTTAATTAAAAAGAAGTAGGCAATATCCACACACACACACACACACACACACACACACGCACACACGCACACACACACACACACACACACACATACACGCACGCGCGCGCTAAGAAAAGACAACCCACTGGTCGGAAGCTCAACAAATAAATCGGAAATCACTTCTCTGTCAGGATCGTAGGAGTAACCAACAAAGAATACCTTGCGTCTCCTCCACCTACCCCCTTGGTTGCCCCCCCCCCCCCCCCCGCCCCCCTCTAAGTCTATATCCCTGTCAGTCCGTCTGTCGCTGTTGTCGCTCGTGCTCCCGTACTGTGACATACAGAGAAGCGAAATTGGCGTGGTGAGCTGAAATATGTCAGGAGAAAGAGAAAGCAGCTTACAGTAATAATCAGCTTATATTGTGGGGAGCAGATCAGCCCAAGGTCGAGGAACACAGACTCCCCGGGTGAGACTGAAAGAAACCGCCCCAGACAAACGCTTACGACGTAGTCCCACACGTTTTCGCCCTCAACTTCTCCACCAAGACAGAACCGGAACCAACACATTTTCCTTAGAGGATACAACATCTAATCTAGCGCAGCGCGCGGTGTCGTCGGCAGACCGATGTTGGGTGCCTTGATTTAAAGAGAAACACACACACACACACACACACACACACACACACACACCACGCACACACACACGCACGCACGCACGCATGCAGGCACACACCATCACAATTTATATACAGCCAGATTAATCTAGAAGCTGCGTTTGATATCTAAAAATCGACACAACAATCTGTGTGTGTGTGTGTGTGTGTGTGTGTGTGTGTGTGTGTGTGTGTGTGTGTGTGAAGGACACCCCCCCCCCACTGTGTGTGTGTGTGTGTGTGTGTGTGTGTGTGTGTGTGAAGGACACCCCCCCCCCCTGTGTGTGTGTGTGTGTGTGTGTGTGTGTGTGTGTGTGTGTGTGTGAAGGACACCCCCCCCCCCCCATCCAAGCCATTTTTACTACAAATATCTTTACTTGATTGTATCATTTTTACTGTTTAAACAATCATACTTTTTGTGATATAATTTCTTGGCATTGAAATTTTGTGCTCTTTTATTCTGTATTTGGTTTAATAGAGAATGATATGTTTTTATAGTTAAAGTGTTCGAATACAAGTCTGTTTTCAATTTTCACACCCTTATGAATCTCCCTTCGGTCTCTCTCTCTCTCTCTCTCTCTCTCTCTCTCTCTCTCTCTCTCTCTCTCTCTCTCTCTCTCTCTCTCATCCTACTTCAAACATCTTACTTAGCAGTAAATCTTTTATTCCTGATTTGTATTTAACTCTGCAGGTTGCTTTTACAGTTTACGTAATTATACATTTTGCAATATTATTGATCTTTTGAATGGTGCTATTGTTTTTGTTTTCTTTCTTTTTTATACTTAACTTGAGCTTATCTTGGAGCGTTCTGTTTTACAGTTGGAGTGTTTATTTAAGTGTTGTGATTATATTGCAAATGTGATGGTGGTTTGTGGTGGTGGTGGTGTGTGCGCCTCTGTGTGTGTGTGTCTGTGTGTGTGTGTGTGTGTGTGTGTGTGTGTGTGTGTGTGTGTGTGTGTGTGTATGACACTGTTTTGGCGAGGTGTGTGCGTGTGATTTTGTAT
>CM065728.1:70208568-70211068 GCA_033310375.1 Conus canariensis | reverse complement strand
GTAACCGGCAACACATGCAGACTGGGTGTTCGCCACACGCCCAGTAACCGGTAACACATGCAGATTGGGTGTTGTAATGGCCCTGGCCATGCGTGAAGAGGGAGACCGTTTTGATCGACACGAGTTACGCCGACGCCGCCTCAAGAACAAAAAGACTCTTGACTCAAGGCTGTGCCAGTCTTGAATAAAAGTTACTCTGTATTAGGTTTTCTTATAGGAGCAAAACATACCCAACTTGTTTACTGTTCAAGGGGTTTTAACAAATATGGCACTCCATGAACGTCAATGTGTGACAGAACCTTCATGCTAATTTTTTTCTTCGGGGGGGAGGGGAGGGGAGGGGGTACGGGGGGTAAAATGCGATCGGGACGGAACGTTTTTTTTTTGTTTTTTTTTAAAGCACGATTTCAGATGAATAACTTTCCCCGAAGTTGCAGCATGGCTGCCTTAATAGCGGGATAAAAACGGCCGTACACATAAAACTCCACTCCCTTGTGTTGGGTAGATGGGATTAATCCTTGCCTGTCTATACAGACACGCAGGAGTATCAGCCTGCGTACGCAGAAGAAGAAGATGAATAACTGATGGTGAAATAATGCGTGAAGCAGCGTAAAAGAAAAATACTGTGGAAATGAAATAATGTAGACAGTCATAGAAATGAAATAACCTGGACAATACCGGGCTGAAGTGCCTGCTGCAGCATGTACGGCTAATGCCTGATGGTTTAAGGGGAAAGAGTTTAAGGGCACAAACGATTCTGTAGGTTTGTATCCAAAAAAAAAAAAAAAAAAAAAAAGAAGAAAAACTCACCACCTCGGTATCGGCATCAGGGGAAGAGAAATGGAAGGGTGAAAAAGGGGGGGGGGGAGGTGAGTGGGAACGCAATAGAAGACAGGAAGAGAAAAAAAAAAGGGGGGGGTGGGGGGGGGCTTACAGGTGGACGAGAGAGAGAGAGAGAGAGAGAGAGAGAGAGAGAGAGAGAGGAGAGACAGAGACAAAGACAGAGAGACAGAGAAGACAGACAGAGGGAGACATACAGACAGGCAGGCAGACACGCACATTCAGAGAGAGAGAGAGAGAGAGAGAGAGGCAGACAGCAGGCAGAGAGGCAGACAGACAGACGGACAGACAGGCAGGCAGACACGCACATTCAGAGAGAGAGAGAGAGAGAGAGAGAGAGAGAGAGAGAGAGGGCAGACAGCAGGCAGAGAGGCAGACAGACAGACGGACAGACAGGCAGGCAGACACGCACATTCAGAGAGAGAGAGAGAGAGAGAGAGAGAGAGGGGAGAGAGAGAGAGAGAGAGAGAGAGAGCAGACAGCAGGCAGAGAGGCAGACAGACAGACGGACAGACAGGCAGGCAGACACGCACATTCAGAGAGAGAGAGAGAGAGAGAGAGAGAGGGGGCAGACAGACAGACGGGGAGGGAAGGAAGAAGAAAGAGAGGGGCAGAGAGAAAGTGGGGGTGGAGAAGAGAGGTGAAAGGGTTACCAGACAGACGACTAGCGGACGCTTCTGCCCTGGGTAGGGGAGGGGTGGGGATGTGGGATGACGCAAACATCCGGATCTGAACACAGCGAGACAGCCGAGACAGAAAAGTGTAAACACACAACAGGCCCAGATCAACTGAAAGAAAATAGTAAGATTTCAAATCTTTTTTTCTTTTTTTTTGAAGTTAAAAATGAACGATGAAGATGATAAAGAAAAAAAAAGATTAAACACAAAGTAATTAAAACACAACCACTGCCTTTGGAATGGACCAAGACATGACTAGTCATAATTAGAGTTAAGTCAATGATTCTCCCCTGGCGTTATTCTGAGCTGACGTTGATGTGTCAGGCGCCCCAGTCAAGAGGAGTGCACATGATTATCATGTCTTAAGTGCTGATGACGACAAGTAAATACAGGTGTATGGCCATGCTGACGTCAGACCTTGATTTTCAGCAAACATTCGTTTTAAAAAGCAAATACTGCATCATCTAGTTCACAGCCTGAATATCAAGAGACGCTAAAATTTTTTTTCAAATCCTGCCATCCACCAAACGTGTTTTCCCCGTCCTCGTGCAAAACGACTAAGTTGCGCTTCTGACAAGAGAGAGTGACCATACACGGTGGGGAGGGGCCGGGGGGAGGGCGTGGCACGGGGAAGGTGTGATCAAGCGAAGGAATGCGCCGACGACTGGGATGACGACACCGACCGACACCGATCAGGCGTGTCGGTCTTCATGCTGTCGTAAGCACGTTACACAAAGGAATGACGTCACACGCCGGACAATCAGAGAGTTGACCAGCCAGAAAAGATGCAAACACGTACGTGTCACTCTGACTTCGCTCCGATTTTCTTATCGCGCATATATATCTGCATGCGTTTGGTTAGAAGTCGCGAATCCCCCCCCCCCTCTCTCTCTCTCTCTCTCTCTCTCTCTCTCTCTCTCTCTCTCGTCGTGTGTGTGTGTGTGTGTGTGTGTGTGTGTGTGTGTGTGTGTGTGTGTGTGTGT
>CM065728.1:70201068-70206068 GCA_033310375.1 Conus canariensis | reverse complement strand
TTTTTTTGTTTGAATCTTGGAATCTGTCGTGCGAAGACTGAATGCTTTCCACTGTCGGAACGCAGCGCTGCAAGGAAGACGTCGTGCAAGTCTCTGACGATCTTTACACTGCACCCTCCCCCTCCCCCCCTCCCGTCCTTCCCCCCACCTTTTCTTCACTTTCGTGATGTCTCCTCTCTACCCCTCTACCCCCCCCCCAACCCTGGCCCCCACCCTCCCACTCCATGTCTCCTTCCCATGTCAGACACGAGGAAAAGAATGGCTATTCAATGACTTGTGATTTCCCGTTCACCCCTATGGGTCGTTAGCGTGCATGAGGGCCAGGTGATCTCTCTGTGATTCCCGTTTCCCCACTATGCGTCGTTAGCCGTTGCAGTGAGGAGCCCGGTGACTCTCTGTGATTTCCACGTTTCCCCACCCCCCATGGTGTCTTCCCGTAGCACGTGAAAGAGAGGCGGGTATCTCTCTGTGATTTCCCGTTTCCCCACTATGGGTCGTTAGCCGTGCAGTGAGGAGCCAGGTGATCTCTCTGTGATTTCCCGTTTCCCCACTATGGGTCGTTAGCCGTGCAGTGAGGAGCCAGGTGATCTCTCTGTGATTTCCCGTTTCCCCACTATGGGTCGTTAGCCGTGCAGTGAGGAGCGAGGTGATCTCTCTGTGATTTCCCGTTTCCCCACAATGGGTCGTTAGCCGTGCAGTGAGGAGCCAGGTGATCTCTCTGTGATTTCCCGTTTCCCCACTATGGGTCGTTAGCCGTGCAGTGAGGAGCGAGGTGATCTCTCTGTTTAGCATTTGACCTCGACGAGAGGAACCGATCAATGGAAGATCTTCACTGGTTTTCATGCCCCTCTCTCTCTTTCTATCTCTCTCTCTGCCTGTGTCTCTCTTTCATTACAGCGACACTGGTATGAGAAAACAGAGAGAGAGAGAGAGAGAGAGGAGAGAGAGAGAGAGAGAGAACAGACAGACAGACAACAGACAGACAGACAGACCAAGGTTACGCCGCACATTCCACAGACAGGGCAGCTTTGGAGGAAAGACAATAAGGACCGGTGCAGAAAGGGGGGACAGGACAAGGTCAAGGCCGCGGCTGTTGCGGTCAGATTCCGTGATGCGTGGTGGCCGGAGTGTGTGACTTTTTAAAGCCCGCCTCCCACGGTGCGCCATCACACGTCGGTTCCAACCCCTGACGTCTCCTGTCACATGGTAGTCTACGGCATGCGGCAAATTGCGTAATCCAGCACGTCTGTTAGGAAAAGAGGTATAAACCTGTTTCTGATTGAGCCATCTTGCCATTACAAAATCAGAAAGGAAATCTGTCAAAATGATGTATCCCTCTTATGACCAAGAAAGAAAAAGACACACCCGAAGGTTCGGGGGTGGGACCCAGGAAGTACTGTCCTGAACTGCCGCACAAACCAGCTGGGAGCAGTCCTGTTTTTATGATTGTAATCATTATCATTGTTATCATCATCATTGTGATCATGATGATGATGATGATGATGATGATGATGATTTTGCCATGATTCGTGAATGGTACCATTCTTTGATCAGTGCACGAAAGAAGTGGAATGTTGGCTCTCTCTAGCAAGCCAACTGGGAGAAGGAACAATAACGAAAAGTGGCGATGATGTTCCGCTCAGAATAGTGACTTAAGCAGGTCGTGTATGACGAACCTTTCGACACAATAGTTATAAAAGATGGGGAGGTATTTTTTTCGTAATGTGAGTAAGAGTGTTACAAAATAGAATTGACTCTGGAAAGAGTGTACTTAGAGAGAGAGAGAGAGGAGAGAGAGAGAGAGAGAGGGGGGGAGGGGGGGGGGGGGCAGGAGAAGGTGGGGGAGAGATTGGATGAGGGAGTGTGGTTGGGACGTACACATTCGTGATCGTGAGGAAGAAAACGAAAGTGAGGGGGGTCTGCGTGACTGATCACGGTTCTACGAGAGAGAGAGAGAGAGAGAGAGAGAGAGAGAGAGAGAGAGAGAGAGAGAGAGAGAGAGAATGTTTGCGTGTGTAGGGTAGCGCGCGCATGCGTATGTGCACGTGTGTATGCATACATGCTCGTACTCGGTCAGTTAAGTGTGCGAATGTGTGCATGGGAGTGTGTGTCTACAGATCAGTGTGACTGAGCCGTGAATCCCTCCCTGACCCCCACAGGTTCAAAACGTGAACAGGCCGGGCCAACACGCGGACCATCAGCGTGTCAACAGCTGCAGGTGGAAGTTAAACAGAAAGATTCCGCACCATCACACGAAGGTCGTGTCCACCCAGCAAACAGGACAAAGATTCCACACCATCACATGTGGGTGTCCACCCAGCAAACGACAGGCATTAGCAAGCAGCCGTGGATGAGTTCTCCACGCCCCTGTATCGCCATCCCTCCACCTCCGCGGTTCAGCAAGCCCTCCTCCTTCCTCAGACCCGTGATTTCCACCCCTCGCCTCCCCCCCCCTCCCCTCTCCCAAATCCAATGTCTTCTAGGAACAGAAGTAACGCCAGCTGAAACGAAATTCCCGGAACGAAGCCGAAAACAAAACCGAAAAGACAACGACGACGACGTCGAAACTTAGAAGATCTCGCCAATGGATTTTCCATAATGCAACAAATTCCCCGTATCTCTCTCTCTCTCTCTCTCTCTCTCTCTCTCTCTCTCTCTCTCTCTCTCTCTCTCTCTCACACACACCACACACACACACATACCACACACAAGAAAAAGAAAAGAATTATGAAAGAAAAAAATAGAAACTTCATCACGCTTTTATACCATGCAAATCAAGTATTTAACGCACTACGCACGCACGCAAACACACGTTTCCATCTCAAGGAACGGCTCACTGTGTTTGGTTGTACTCGGATATTGCACCGCCATGCCTCACCGACCCTGTATGACACTTATATTGTGGGGGTGATCCTGTACTGCCTTTGTTCCTTCTAGTCATGCCTTGACGACGATGATGATGGCGGTGATGATAAGTTTGATGACGATATTATATGTCAGAGAGAGAGAGAGAGAGAGAGAGGTGGGGGGAGGGGGGGGGCACATGAAGCAATTACGTGGTGGGATAGAGCTTGCCTGCGTGAGCCTATTGTGTGAAGGGCAGGTCGACCTGACCGCTCGTTGACTTCCATTATACTTTCCATGGCCGACAACCCCCCACCCCCCTGTACCTCCCCCCCTGTTACCCCCCCCCCCCCCACCCACCACTCCCTCACGATCTAACGCCAAAGCAGACTCAAAGCTGTGCAGGCTTCCTAGCACTGGGTCTTAATGTGTGGCTTTCCATACATGGAGTCCAACCTCTCCTTCCTCTAAAACTTCCACCGCCACCCCCCTCCCCCCCCCCCCCCCCCCCCCGACCACCACCACATCCTTTTTTTTTTTTTTTTAAATAAGCGTCACATTACTTCGCTTGAGATATTAAAAAAAAATCAATTTCGATGTAGTTTATTGCCCTCGGTTTTTGTTTTTGTTTTTTTTTAATTTTTAAGGGTTTCTTCTCCCTGTTTTTCTAACTTTATTCACAGAATCGACATCTCAGCTTCATCTGATCTCTCACGATTGGACGACTTGACATAGTGCTCACAATCATCGGAGTTTTTTGGCTATACTGTAGTTACCTTTTTTTTAAAGTTGTGAGTTCTTACAAATTGGCTTTATCTTGTGTGTGTGTGTGTGTGTGTGTGTGTGTGTGTGTGTGTGTGTGTGTGTGTGTGCTCTGCTCTGTTCCATGTGTCTGTGGGTGTGTGACACTGCCAGTGCTTGCTGGTGCCAGAGCTGTTAACTGGTTTAAAGGTGATTGGGGTGATTGCGAAAGCTAACTTGAACAGGCGTGTGTTCTACCGTCCTTCTTGTCCCTGCAGTTAATGTCGTCATTTTGAAGAATTTTCACGGTAACCAAAAAATCTTTAACCCACACTTTTCCCCCTCTGCGACATATTTACTAACGTGTTTTTTTCATTTGTTTGTTTGTTGTCGTCCTGCCTGAAGAGGAGCAACAGGCCAAGTTTTCTTTAATGTTTGTTGTGTACGTCGAGCGGCCCAGTGGTTCAACCGCTTCTTTGCGTCACGAAAGCAAACGCTCGAAGGAGTGAACTGCTTGAGGAATAACAGAGGATGGTGTGTGTGTGTGTGTGTGTGTGTGTGTGTGTGTGTGTGTGTGTGTGTGTGTGTGTGTGTGTCTTTCATTTAACGTCTATCCACTATTCGTGATATTAGATAATGGTGTGTGTGTGTGTGTGCGTGTTGGTGCGCATGCGCGCGCGCGCGCGCGCGCGTGTGTGTGTGTGTGTGTGTGTGTGTGTGTGACAGACAGACAGACAGACGGACGGAAGTGGGGTCGTGGGCGGACAGGTCAGACAGAGAGACCAACAATCCCAGTCTGGTTGTTTGATGGTGTGTGTGTGTGTGTGTGTGTGTGTGTGTGTGTGTGTGTGTGTGTGTTGTGGAGAGAGAGAGAGAGAGAGAGAGAGAGAGAGAGAGAGAGAGAGAGAGAGAGAGAAATGGAAAATGGTTTATTCAGGTTAGGCCACAGCCCCTACTGAAGGGGGGAACTATTTACAATGGCACTTTAACGACAAGAAAAGTAAGGATACATCAACATAATAATGACAAATTCCAACATCTTTTGACCATAGAGTACAACAGATAAATGCGTCAATATTAACATTCACATCCTTCAACTACAGTCGCACGCCTTTTAAATGCCTTATATAAATACATGCATACATTCTTCAGTATAATTTCGTTACTGTTAGCCATCAATAAGGCTACGTTGAATAGACATGGATTTGCATAAAATTTTCCTGGAATATATTGTTGCCGAAGCTTACAGAGACTAGGGCAACAAAACAAAACATGTACTTCATCTTCTACTGCGTCATTACACAATGGGCATGCTACAGAATTGGTTGATACCTGATTATAACGGTCCCGATGTATTGCCATGTCTGTTACTCCAAATCTAAATTTTGTTAAATAACATCTAATATGTCTGTCGA
>CM065728.1:70196052-70198468 GCA_033310375.1 Conus canariensis | reverse complement strand
GTGTGTGTGTGTGTGTGTGTGTGTGTGTGTGGTGTGTGTGTGTGGAAAATTCTTTACTACTGTTTCATTATTTCCTTTTTTAAACAATTACGTTTGGAATCGAATTTGACGAGATGACAACCTGACAGACACAAACACACTCACCGCCTCCTTTTCCTCCTCCTCCACCCCTCTCCCTTCCCCCCTCCACCTTCCCCAACTGTCATCGTGGTGGGCTTGTCTGGTCTGTCAACAAAAAGAACTGATAAACCGACCGGACTCACAATCTTGAATACAGAACCGCCCCTCAATCTGCTCAAACCCAGGCCTTAGAACTCGCCCGAAAGTTTGTCTTTGCGTAGGTGGCCGTCCTCCAATAGTCCCATTCTTTTCATGTTGATTTTCTGCTTACGAACTCCTCCTGTATCATAATGCGCATATGAAAATAGGTGGCCGTTCAACTTTCAAAACAAAAAAATTTAATAACAATAGAAAGGGAGGTGGGGGGATGTGTGGGGGGGGGGGGGGGTCAACTTCCATAACAAAAAAAATTAAAATAAGAAATCAGGTGGGTTTGCCTACGACGTACGAGGTGTTGGGTATTAATCGCGGTGTAGTTGAATCGGCAGTGGGCGCGTGTTGGGGGGGGGGGGGGGGGGGGGGGGGGGGGGGCGTTGACTGTTGTTCAGTGGACCGTGTTGCCGCCTCGGTGGAATTGCGTCACAGAACCCGGACACGCTCTGTTGACTGGAAACCAGGACAGAGTTCACCCTCGCTTTTTTTTTTTGGGGGGGGGGGGGTTGGGTGGGGATGGTGGGCAGAGAGCGGGCCGGATTCAAGTCCAATCGGTTGTTTACAGTCCGCCGACTGCTGAGGCCCCATCAGGTTGAATGGCTGTCAGAATCAAGGCCCATCGGGTTGATGGCTGTCAGAATAGGAGGGCCCATCAAGTGTTGAAGGGGCTGTAGGATTAGGAGGGCCTCAGAGTTGAATGGTTATCAGAGCAGGAGGCCCATCAGGGTTGAATGGCTGTCAGACCAGAGGGCCCATCAGGTTGAATGGTTATCAGAACCAGGAGGGCCCATCAGGTTGAATGTTTATCAGAAGAGGAGGGCCCATCAGGGTTGAATGGCTGTCAGAACCAGGAGGGCCATCAGGTTGAATGGCTTCAGAACCAGGGCCCATCAGGTTGTTAATGGCTGTCAGCATTAGGAGGGCCCATCAGGGTTGAATGGCTGTCAGAAGCAGGAGGGCCCATCAGGGTTGAATGGCTGTCAGAAGCAGGAGGGCCCATCAGGGTTGAATGGCTGTCAGAAGCAGGAGGGCCCATCAGGGTTGAATGGTTATCAGAAGCAGGAGGGCCCATCAGGGTTGAATGGTTTCAGAAGCAGGAGGGCCCATCAGGTTGAATGGCTATCAGAACAGGAGGGCCCATCAGGGTTGAATGGTTATCAGAAGCAGGAGGGCCCATCGGGTTGAATGGCTGTCGATGCCAATCCGTGATGGTGGAAAGAGGCCCATCAGGGTTGAATGGCTGTCAGAACTAGGAGGGCCCATCAGGTTGAATGGCTGTCAGAACTAGGAGGGCCCATCAGTCGTCGATTGCCACGGCAATGGCTGTCAGAACTAGGAGGGCCCATCAGGGTTTTGAAAGAAAATGGCTTCAGAAGCAGGAGGGCCCATCAGGGTTGAATGGTTGTCAGAAGCAGGAGGGCCCATCAGGGTTGAATGGTATCAGAAGCAGGAGGGCCCATCAGGGTTGAATGGTTATCAGAAGCAGGAGGGCCCATCAGGGTTGAATGGCTGTCAGAACTAGGAGGGCCCATCAGGGCTGAATGGCTGTCAGAAGCAGGAGGCGTGTAGACATGGCGTGTCGATCCGAATTCCGTGATGGTGGAAGAATGTGTGGGAAGGGGCTCGGACTTTGGCCGACGCTCTTTCCTTTATCCACGTAGAACGAGAGAAGAGGTCTCCACTGCTCCGCATTGCCACGCCATTTATCGATGAAGGTTTTCTTCAGGTTTTTTAGTAAAGAAAATCTTGAACGAGGCAAGAACAGTAAAACAATAAACATCAAACAAGGAAGGTAACTCTTGCTCTCAACAGTGAGACAATCACACGCCCGTGTGGAGACAGCATTCGTTTGGAGTTAGGGGCGCGTAATGATCTCATCAAGGAGCTAGAGTTACCCCGCCTGTCTTTTGTTTACAGGGTGTTTTTTTTTTCATTAAGCAAAGGTGAAGTTAGGATCAGAGCCAGATTAAGGTAGGTGTCGCTTGGTTTTGGGACAGCCCTACAGCCGTGCATTTCGGAGCTGAAGAATCGTCCGATTCTGTTTTTGACGTTCCAGTCTCCAGACCTTAAATACGACCCCCCCCCCTCCCCAATTCCCCTGCGGCATTTTTTTCAGTTTGAGTGACTTGGAAAAGGAACGAAT
>CM065728.1:70183552-70191052 GCA_033310375.1 Conus canariensis | reverse complement strand
AGCGTAGAGTACAGCCCTGTCATGTAGTCTCAGACCGAAATGGAAATCCGCAGCATCATCTTAATCATCCTCATTCTCATCGATCAGCATTAAAAAAAAAAAATGTCTCAAGTTCTGTGGCCCTTCATGCCCTGCTCTCATGGTGACCTCAATTTCGATGTCCTCTCCACGTCTGTGGCCTTGGTTTGGTTCCGTCGGGGTCACCGGTATCGGCGAGTCCATGGGGGCTGTCGTTGGACGGACGTGGTGGCGCCCTCCGGAGGGAGAGCTCACTCACGCCGGCTCCGCGACTAAGCAATTATTGTCGTCAGTAGGGGGCATAGTAGGTGGTGTCCTGCGTATGTTAGATCAGAACAGGCGCCACTGAACACCACCGAAGTGACTCGGCAGCAGTGCAGTGTCTCCTCCGGTGGGTTGCCTCTTGACGACTTGACATTGACTGCTCCCTGTGGATTGCCGGTGCCGGGGCTGCGGCGGGGCCGACCAGGCTGTGGCTGTGGACGGGGTGTCGGAATGAGCGGCGTGGGTGCACTGCCTCTGACGTGGCGCAGAGGTTGGGACAGCAAAAAACAAAACAAAACAAAAAAAAACAAAAAAAAAAACACATTAATGTAGGACAGCCAGCACTTCTTCATCGGCTCGTTTCGCTCCCAGGACACTCACCAGGCGGTCGTCCATTTCAAGCCAGTCAATCCAGACATCACGTTTCTCTTCTCTCCCTCCCCCCCCCCCCCCCCCCCCAATCCTCTGACCCGCTGAGAAAGAAAAATGAACTGGCAGAAAGCCAAGGTCACTCACAGCATGAGGAACGTGCTTGAAAGACGAAAGCATGTCGTTAACGGTTGAGATCAGGTTTCATTTTTTTTTTGTTTGTTTCGCTACTTCTTACGCTTTTTTCGGCACTTCTCACGCATTTTGCGACCCATTTTAAAGGAGATAAATGATTGTTCGTTCTTCGTTTGCACTGTCATCAATGTTGCTTTGTCTTGCCTGAAGAAGACCAAAGAGGTCGAAACACGTCGTCTTTGTTTTTCTTGTAATTTGCGTTTGACCCCTTCGTTCGGCCGTACGGTAGGTTTTCTTTCATCAAGCTTTTTCCACTGTCTGAAAGCTGAGAACAGGCTGCAGTACACCGTGCTGTTTTGATCGTCGACGTTGAAAGCTTGACCACAATCTCTAGACGTTCTGTTACGTAATGGAAGCAGAGGCTGTCTGCAGAGCGAAGGGAGGGGACAGGGTCAGATTAGTGACATGTGTGGCCCCCATGAAAGGTACACCTGATTCTATTTGAGAGAGAGAGAGAGAGAGAGAGAGAGAGAGAGAAGAGAGAGAGAGAGAGAGAGAGAGAGAGAGAGAATACCGGATGGAAAAGAACAGAAGGGTGGAACAGTGTAATTAACCTCCGAGTGGTTTTGCAGGTAAATCTTCAATTACACCTACAGGAGATCTTTAAAAAAAAAAAAAAAAAAAAAAAAAAAAAAAAAAAAAAAAAGAAGTACCCTACTAGCACGGACGGAAAAGCTGCTATCCAGACAAAAAAACAAAAACAAACAAAAAACAAAAACAAAACAAAAAAAAAAATCTAAGCTCCGACAACTGTGCGGTCAGTGAATGCCTAAGCGGACTGGGTTGTCTCCCCACAATGTCCAGGACCCCTAAAAACCGCTTAAATTACACGCCGAGTTTCGACTCGCTTCAGTTCGTCGTCACTGCTGAGATCCGATATACAGACACCCACCACCCCACCCTGCCACCCCTCACATCCGCCCCCCCCCCCCCCCCCCGCCCACCTCCTTCCCAACCTTTCTACCCTACTGTTTCCTTCTCTGTTCCCGTCCACGGCTTCCATCACCCCTTCCTCCCTCCCCCTCCCCCACCCCTCCCCCTCCACGACTGTCGGGGACATCCGGTGAGGGCGAGACCAGAGCATGGGCTGGTCTGTGATCTTGTCCACGTCCCCACCCCACCCCACCCCACCCCACCCCACCCCCCGCCGAGAGAGGCCTTTGAGGTGAGACGTCCCAAAGCTGACAGACGACAAGGGGGCAGCCGATTTGCTCCAGCTCCTTCCTGCTGGTCAACCCAAGATGAGCACGCCGACTGCAGGTCACTGTGTGTGTGAGAGAGAGAGAGAGAGAGAGAGAGAGAGAGAGAGAGAGAGAGAGAGAGAGAGAGAGAGAGAGAGAAGCAGACATACGGACAGAGAGAGAGAGAGAGAGAGAGAGAGAGAGAGAGAGACAGACAGACAGACAGACAGACAGACAGACAGAGAGACTGAGAGAGAGGGCAAACGAACGACTCCGTCATTTTTTGCTGGTCGTGACCTCAGAAAGAGAGAGAGAGATGAGAGAGAGAGACAGAGAGAGACAGAGGAGAGAGAGAGAGAGAGAGACAGACAGACAGACAGACAGACAGACAAAGAGAGAGAGGAGAACAGAGAGAGAGAGAGAGAGAGAGAGGAGGGGGGGAGCACACACCAGACCCTGTCATTTCCTGGTGTTCGTGCCCTTGGTGAACACCCCCAAGTCGTTTCAAGCCCAGTTGTTGACTTCGGGCGAACAATGCTTTTTGTAGTCATTAGCCGCGTGGGCGAGACATGCCCTGGGAAGATGGGATGGAGGTGGAGGGGACGGGGCTCAGGGTCAGGATGGGAGTACGTGTTGGGGGGGGTGGGTGGGGGGGGGGGAGGGTGTTGATAAATACACACGCCACGTTTCACAGAAAGCAGATCTTGTTCAGGATCGTGGACTGAAGCCAGAGAGAGAGAGACAGACAGACAGACAGACAGAGAGAAAGAGAGAGAGCAGGGGGTTGGGAGGGGGGGGGGGGGGGGTAGAGGGAGGGAAGACGGTGTCAAGGAAATGTACAGAAAGCAACTCGGAGTTTCATTGTGCGGAAACAATCACTTGACAGGGGCGGGGAAGAAGAGGGTGGGGGTTGGGGGGGGGGGGGGGGGGCGAGGGAGGGGTTTAACGTGAGAGCACAAAAGATCGCGCGATCTAGACCGATCATTGTAATTATGGACGTTTTCGGCGTTTCGGGCGAAATGAAAAGGAACCATCAGATGGAAGAAACAATTGTGCACGAGCTGTCGTCAGTTTGAGGAGAAACCCCATGCATACAATCTTAAAATGAGGATCTCTCTCTCTCTCTCTCTCTCTCTCTCTCTCTCTCTCTCTCTCTCTCTCTCTCTGGGTGTATGAGTTGTGGACGGCTGACGTTGCGTTCTCCTTATCAACCTCTCCATTTTGCAATGACGTTCGCTCTACCGGAGGAGGAAATGGGGTGGAGAGGCGGGGGGGGGGGGGTGGCAGAGATGAAAGTGTACTACGTATATAATCCAACTGTTAAGTGATCTCAGTAGGCTGTGCAGCTGCCAACATCTCCTCACAATGGCAGCAGCTTCGTGGACAAGCTTTCAACATGAGACTGGCCACAAACAGGAAACTAGGAGACATGGGCGAAAACACAACTCCATGCTGAAGGTCAGACACTGGTGATAAAATCAGAGGACACACCAGACAGCCTCCGCCAATATCGAACGGATCTTGGAGCCGCCTTTTGTTCGGGATCCGTTTCCTCGACCAACACCGAAATGCGACGAGGTCGTCGTTGCGGTGTACTCTTTGATTTCACACCGAAGTGTCGTTAAAATTGGTGGCGTAGCTCTCGTGCGTCATCTCGCTGGATCTGCTCTTCGATCCAGATCCATTCCTTGGATCGGCGGCAAAGTTCACCGCTTTGGTGCTTGGGCCGAAGTCCCTCCGTTTACTCCGTTTTGTGAGAAACAGTTCCGTTGTCTGGGCGTCATGTTGCTGACAGGCAGACCAACGTACCGACAATCAGACGAAGGCGATGGCATCGTCTCCTAGGCGGAGGTAACACACCGAGCAACTTCAAAGTCACGCGGGAAAAGCTGGCACCCGCCACGGTCACGGCTCCGGGATCCGACCGCAGATCCGGATTTGTTCTGAGGAGCTGCACCAGAACTGAAGAGGTTCATCCTCTGTACACAGGCCATGACTGCGCAGAGTCTGGTTGAAATAGGAACGGCAGTTGTAGAATCTTGATGTATGGGATCGTCCTGTAGCCTCATGTCTCAAACTTTCTCATACTGACCAGTGCCATTGTGGCACAGGCTCCCAAACTCCCACCCACATCTTACAGTCCTGCCCCTCCTTTGAAGCCTTGAGACGCCAGACGTGGCCCAGTCCGGTTGAGGTCCAGAAGAAGCTGTGGGGACCGGTGGGGTCACTGCGGCGGACTGCTAACTTCACCTTACTATCCAGATTGAGTATCTAGCGTGGCCGGGAACGCGAAAGAAAGAAAAAAAAGAGAGAAAGAAAGTCCCATGGCTGTAGGCCATGTCTCCGCCAAGTCTAGTTGAAGCAGGTACGGCAGTTGTTGCAGAGTCTTGCTGAACGGATCTCGAAACAGCTACACGATCCGGATCCGCATCAAAATTCAACGGTTTTGTCCTTGAGCCGCATTCAGTCTTTCCACCAAGCTTCGTTGGAATCGAGTTCGCAGGTTTTGCGTAATCTCGCTGACGGACAGACAGACAGACTGACAAACAAATCAAACAGACATGGATTAAGAAAAACGAAAAAAGGAAAATAGATTTTGTGGCGGAGGACCTGTAACGTGACGGGAGACGAAAGCTTTGGGAATTGCCGTGACCGTAATCCTTCGTTACGTACGTCCGTCCCTTGAGGAAACTGAAACTGAGTTGGCTGATTTTTTTTTCTTTGTATTTTTTTTTTTTTTTTTTCCTTTCTTTCTTAACTTTTTTCCTTCTCCCCCCCCCCCTCCCCCTTCTCTTTTCTTGTTGTGGAAACGGAACTATTTTGGATACTGATTTATGAATGACGTACCCCAGACATCTGTTTCACCCTTGCTTGGTCCACGCCTTTCAGTCCCTTGTCGGGTCCCTGCGCACGCAGCCACTTTATTGCCCATGCAGGTGTGAGAACAAATCCCACCAAACATGAAAGCAATTTTCGGCTTCCCCCCTGCCCTACAGCGGTGCGCAGCGCTTACTAAATACTTTTCAGTTTTCGTGCATGCACCAGTTCTCTCCCCTCTTTCTTCTTTCCCCTCTCCCCTCACCTCTCTCCCTTCTCCCGCTCACATCTCCTCCTCCCTCCCCTCCCCCTCCCAACTCCATGGATACCGACGCGATCAATTTTGTTTCTCTTGGTTTTATCTTCTTTTTAAACGTATCATTTTGACTCTCCCACGACTTCAATCATCATTGCTCTTTTCGTTCATTTAATTTCCATATAGGCTTCATCACCGAAGCTGTTGTTTATTCCGTTTCATTTTTTTTCTTTCGCTTTTCTTTTTTCTTTTTTTTTCCTATTCAATTGAATTATTTTTTTTGTGCGGTTAGGGGGGGGGTCATTCCTGTCGGGGCCGCTCCCTCTTTATGGTGCTTTATTCAGGCCTGGAAGGTTCTTTCACTTGCGCAGGTTGTGCAGGTCCCTCCGACAAAAGGGCTGGCTCCCTGGTTTCTCTGCAGTTCCCAGGCCCTCAGCCACACACACACACACACACACACACACACACACACACACAACACACACACCACCACCACACCACCACCACCACCACCACCACACCACCACCACCACCCACCACCTCTCCGCTCCAGACAACTCCCATGGAGCTCACAGCTCGTCCACTGGAATCAATGGGATAATTGCACACGGCTTTGGGAAAGGTCGTGCACAATTCGTCCAGAAAATGACTCATGCACGTCTACCCGCACGCATGCACACAGCAAAGAACACGAAACACGCGCGCGCGCGCACGTGTACACAACACCACACACACACACACACACACACACACACACACACACAAGCACGCAAGCACGCACGCACACGCGCACGCACACACACTCACTCACACACTCTCTCACACACACACTCTCTCTCTCTCTCTCGCACGCACGCACGCGCGCATATGCACTTAAGTTCCCGTCACTTTAATGAAACTGCCCGTTTCTTTCCAGGCAGTTGACAAGAAGCGTTACTGAGGCTTTAACAGCGGTTATTACCTCCCTTGCTGTTGCTTTGTCGTGACGTCATTAGGACGCTCTCTGTCTCTCTGTCCTTTGTATAGACTAGTTACAATACTTCCAAGTTCAAAATCTATTTCAAAATGCAAGGGGAAGGCATTCTTATAACAAAATTCATACAATTTTACTAGTATTTACAATTCTATTGGTACTCTCTCTCAATCCCCCCACCCCCTCTGTCTCTCTCTCTCATAACAAAACTCACAAAAGTGTTTAAATTTCTATCGGCAATTCCCCCCTCTCTCTCCCCCCCCCCTCTCTCTCTCTCTCTCTCTCTCTCTCTCTCTCTCTCTCTCTCAAACTGATCCGGCACGTTTTAATGTATGTAAACTGTTCAGCGGATCTACTTGTTACCTACGCATGAATCCCCATCTCCGCATGTAGATGCACCACCCAAGTAGACAATGTAATAATAAAAAAAAATAATGATGATGATGATGATAATGATGATGATCATGATGATACTACTACTACTAATGATGATGATGATGATAGTAATATTAATAATGATGATGATGATGATGATGATAAAAATGTATCAATTAGAATGACGAAAACAACAATAATGATAGTAATAATAACGATGACGGAAAGGTCGACGGGACAGCGCGTTGTGCCATCAAAGTCCAACAGATCCAGGATCCGTACTTTGATCCGGATCCGCATCACACCTTCATAGATATGTCCTTTACTTGGGCCACGTTCCATCCTGTCATCACACCTTCATAGATTCGTCCTTTACTTGAGCCACGTTCCATCCTGTCACCACACCTTCATAGATTCGTCCTTTACTTGGGCCACGTTCCATCCTGTCACCACACCTTCATAGATTCGTCCTTTACTTGGGCCACGTTCCATCCTGTCACCACACCTTCACAGTTCGTCCTTTACTTGGGCCACGTTCCATCCTGTCACCACACCTTCACGATTCGTCCTTTACTTGGGCCACGTTCCATCCTGTCACCACACCTTCACAGATTCGTCCTTTACTTGGGCCACGTTCCATCCTGTCACCACACCTTCATAGATTCGTCCTTTACTTGGGCCACGTTCCATCCTGTCACCACACCTTCATAGATTCGTCCTTTACTTGGGCCACGTTCCATCCTGTCACCAGGTTTTATCAAGCTCGCGCCGACACACCCACACCCACACCTGCACATGCGCGCGGCACATGCCCGGCCGCGCGATATGAGGATGAAGGATGCTGTTCTCAAACGGACATCCAAGCAGCTGACGTCAGCCACACCCGGTGCTGCCAGACCCACGAACAGAAGAGCATCGTGTTTGACGTGTATTAATCTACAGATGGACAACAGTCTCCGCTCTGGCTTCCCTACTGTTTCGATCAACAAACAATCCGCATAAAAGAAAAAGAACGTAACTTTTCGGAAGCATTCGGATTTTCGCCTGCCCGT
>CM065728.1:70176052-70178552 GCA_033310375.1 Conus canariensis | reverse complement strand
GCGAAACCAGTATCCTTACTTTTTTTTTTTTTTTTTTAAATAAAAGTCTGTTTGACTCGAAGAACACAATTAATGTGGGCATCTAGAGCCGTGAGACGCCTATAGACCAGTTCTCACATTGTCACCCCCACCCCGTCCCTTTTCTGTCCACACACCTCCCCCATCCCCACCAACAAAGCGTCATCGGGTTGTAAAAACATGGTGCAATTTTCTGGGTTGTCTCCCGATAGGCTATTGAGCTGTAACTCTCCTTCGCTCCCCCCCCCCCCCCCCCAACACACACACACACACACACACACACACACACACACACACACACACACACACACACACTACTCCCAACATCTCAAGGTCTGTCTCTGTCTGTCCGTCCGTCCGTCTGTCTGTCTCCCTGTCTATCGATCATGCAGTGATTGCGCTCGGAATCTTGTGATCGGGTCCCAACACCGACAACCCTGCACTCTCGCTCAACAGCCAGTGTCGGATCCGGTCCCACAGAAAGGAAAACCAGAGACAGCGTGTGATCTACGCACACTGAAATGGCTCACAGGAGAAGTTTACGTGTTATCTGGATCCGTTAAAGTGGATCGGAGACTCGAACCTGGCACGTTTTCCACACTGCCAGACTCAGGGTTTGCTCGTTTGTCGAGAGGGGGAAAACACTGATTTTTGTCGTGTTTTTTTTTTCCATGCTGGCAGGTTCAGATGAAAGAATGACGAAGCATTCAATGGCGCTGTTTGTTTAGAGAAATGAAGAGCGGCCGTCTTTGAACCAGTGTGGGAACCAAAAGAGTATGACATTCACTGCATGAGACATAACGTACTGATTCAACACTGCCACTACATGCACAGTGATCCGACTTGAAATGTTCGTATTACCATGACGCGCAAGCCGTTTAAAAAAAAAAAATTATTGAATAGATATTTTGTTCAGCTTTCAGTTAAATAAACTGGTCCATGCACCCATTCATTTTCATTCCTGGGTTTCTCTCTGTTTTGATTTCATTTTTCGTTTGTTTTCGTGTGTTTATCGTCGATGACCGGGGGTTTACTTCTTGTACTTCCATCACCCTTTCTGTTGTCTAATGTTCTTGCTCTTTCCAGTATCATTTTCAGTTGTCGACGGCAGTCCAAAAAGCATCAGTCGTTACGTGAATTGGATACAGGCTCTTAAGTCTTGGCCATGTGTCCACAAACATTACTGCAGTATTTTGAGAATTGGTTTTGTTTTAAATCGCGCTCTGCTATTGCAAACACTGTTTTCACCGGCCATCACTGGTTGTCGCGATCACTGTGTCTGTGTGTCTACAGCATGGGAGTTAGTGGTGTGCGTGCGTGTGCGTGCGTGTGTGTGTGTGTGTGTGTGTGTGTGTGTGTGTGTGTGTGTGTGTGTGTGTGTGTGTGTGTGTGTGCTTGCGTGCGTGGAGTGTGTGTGCGCGCGCGAGCGCGTATGTGCGTGCATGCGTACACGAGCGCGCGCCTGTGTGTGTCTAAACATTACTGATCGCCATAGGACCGTTATAGAGGTGTCTCGCTCTTTGCCGATCTCCTTCCAGACATTGAACTCCCTGCTCGGTAATCTTTTCAAATCCCTCCCTCGCTCCCGGCAGCCAGGGGGGCGGGGGGGGGGGGGGGGATAATGTGTAATAACGGGGGGAAAAGGGAGGAGGAGGGGAATTTCCTTGCTCATGCCCAGCCTATAGCTTACTCCCCTCCCCCCATGTGTCCCCACTACCCTCTCCCCTCCGTTTCCCTGTGAACGGCAGTTGAAAAGCTGTCGTTTATATTTGCTGTTGGTTCGGCTTGGTCGTCAGTGGGCCCGCTGTTTATCGGCTGGCGGTTTGGTTTGGTAGCGGTGTGTGCGCGTTGTGTGTGCGTGTCACAGGTGTAGGCAGGACAGGTGTCCATTTTCTGGAGTCTTCTACCCATTTTTGTTTTTCAGTTCTACAGGTAAGGGTGGTGTTGTCGGTGGTGTGTGTGTGTGTGTGTGTGTGTGTGTGTGTGTGTGTGTGTGTGTGTGTGTGTGCGCGCGCGTGCGTTCGTGTGTGTGTGTGTGTGTGTGTGTGTGTGTGTGTGTGTGTGTTGTGTGTGTGTGTTGTGTGTGTGTGTGTGTGTGTGTGTGTGTGGTGTGTGTGTGTGTGTGTGTGTGTGTGTGTTGTCTGAAATTGTGGAGAAGCAGACTATTAAGTCATACGGAGTTCATGGATTTAGGCACTGGTATAGGTGTACTCTCTTAAGAGAGAGAGAGGGGGGCGAGGGGGGGCAGACGGACATACAGAGAGAGAGAGAGAGAGAGAGAGAGAGAGAGAGACAGACAGACAGACAGACAGACAGACAGACAGACAGACAGACAGACAGACAGGCAGACAGAGACAGAGAAAGATTTAAACATGGTGCATATCCCTCCGGTTCAATGAGGTGGCTAAGAAGAACCAATCGCCCAGTGTGCCTACATTGCCCAAGTGTGGCAGGCAATACGACCAGTGACGAATGCGTCGAC
>CM065728.1:70162527-70175952 GCA_033310375.1 Conus canariensis | reverse complement strand
TTGTTCGCAGCAGCATAAGCAATTGTTTTTGACCTTATTTTCATTAACAGAAAATCGAGAAATAAATCATCAGAAATTGAGAATTGTAATTTGTCGTCTGTTTCATTAATATTTTCTGTATTTATAGCGTATTCTTCTTTAACGTTTTCAATCAAAGTATTGATTTCATCTACATATGACTTATCTTTCAACAGAGACGAGTTAAGTTCCAAAAAGTATTGCGCTTTATGCCTTCATTAAATTTTAGCTTTAATAACACAGCAGAGTGATCTGTTCTATAACCGGATTCAATGTCTACTTCATCAGTATAAGAAACAACTGTGTCTGATATCAAAAAGAAATCAAAAAGAAAAAAGAAATCTAGCCTGGCCTGTTGAAAAGGATTAGTTCTCCTCCACGTAAAACGGCGACACTCTGGGTTTAGTTCCCGCCAAATATCATTCAGGTCTAGATTTTCGACCATGTTTTCAACAGCCTGTTTTGCGTGAGGATTATTTATATGTTTGTAATTATGATAATCTCTAGAAGGGTCAAGGACCAGATTAAAATCCCCACCTATTATAACATTTTCTATACTAAGCCCAACAATATTTTGTTTGAGACAATTGTAAAATTCTGCGTCATCCCTATTTGGCCCATATATATTAACTAAAAGGTAATCATTCCTATGTATCTCTGCACGTATCATGAGAAAGTTTCCAGAATCATCATTAACAATTTGCTTAACCTTAAATTCAAAGTTGTTATTAAACAGAATTGCGACTCCTCTTGCGTTGGAAGAGTAACTTGAGAAATACGCCTTATAGCCCCACTCAGACTGGATATACTGTTCCATCTTTTTTTCAAAATGAGTGTCTTGCAAGAAGTACACAGAATATTTTTTACACCTTAGATAATGGAAGACATCACGTCTCTTCTTCAAACTATTGAGGCCCTGACAGTTAATTGAGAGAATAGACACACTACTGTCCATTTCTGTTTACGAAATAGCTTTGGAGAAGACAATAACATACATGTGTAAATACATCAAACCCAAAAGAGGTCAACAAACTCATATACAACTGACAGCATAAAATGAATCCATCCAACCCGGTCATACTAAAGAATTTATAATGGTTTTGAACAAAAAAACACATACACCATGAACACAAGGGAAACAATATCAAAATGAAAAAGCAAAAAACCATTATCACTACAATCATAATACAAAAACAAACAAAAAACAAATAAGATGATATTTGCTTGACCACCGCAAGCGAGCAAAGGGGGCATGCACAAAGATAAAATGTAAGACCTCGTGTCGCATTATAAATGAATTGAAACAGGCATGCGCGTCAAGCGCTCACGGAGGTATCCAAGAGGCGAGGGGGCACTTTAAAAAAAAAAAAAAAAAAAAAAAAAAAAAAGGGTGGCGCGGGGAGAGGGGGGAGTTGGCATGGTCACCGTGATTTACACCGTCATTACTAACGGATCTGAACACACTTCACAGCTAAAACTGTGTGGAGAGTGCCTGGCGGTCTGGGGCAGCGGAAAACCGACCACTGTGAGTTTTTCAAAATTGTGTCATTTTAATTTTACTCTGTGCGCGTGTCACAGGGTGCACGAGCAAACGAATAATCGTTTTTCCTTCCCTTCCCTCCCTCTCCCCCCCCCCTCCCGGTCATGCTATTTTTAATTGGGACAAAACAAAAACACAAAAAACAAAAAAGGCAGGAGAGAGAGAGAGAGAGAGAGAGAGAGAGAGAGAGAGAGAGAGAGAAAATATTCTTACCATCATCATCAAATGACGATAATCATTATCATCATCATCATCATCGTCATTATTGTTATTACATTATTATCATCATCAGTAGTAGTAGTAGTATCGTCACCATGGTTATTATTTTATCATTATTACCACATAATTCTTTGGCTTTTTATCATTAGGGTCATTGTCGTGAGGTGTATTGGCATGGTGACTGTTTGTTGCCGTTGCATTATCCGATGATTGTTGCAGTCACTATGCTGGTGCAGGAGAAAAAAAAATCTGTGGAAAAGTCCCCAGAAACTGTTACAGAACAGCCTCTCCTTTGTGCTCACTATATGACTCATCTGCCCCCACCCCCACCTCCCATCACTTCCATCCCGACTTTTTAACAGAATTACATCATCATCATCATCATCATCATCACCATCATTATTTGTTCTTTTCATTCCGTATTAATACATTAAAAAAAATCAGTTGGAAAATAGTAATTATATCAATCGCTGTGTAAAAATGGATATGAGCATTTATTCGAACAAAGAAAGGAAAGAAGAGAGAGAGAGAGAGAGAGAGAGAGAGAGAGAGAGAGAGAGAGAGAGAGATGCCAAGACTCATTCTAAACACAACTTTTTCGCAGCGAAAATTGGGTTTTCTTCTTCCCCCCCCCCCCCCCCCCCCTGTGTGTGTGTGTGTGTGTGTGTGTGTGTGTGTGTGTGTGTGTGTGTGTGTGTGTGTGCGTGCGTGCTGCTCTTTGTAACACACTGGCCTTAGACAGGAATGAAAACAAGACACCAGTGACTGTTTCTGGCTTCTTTGTAGTGAGCTGCATGCATGTCATGACAGATACCCGGCAGCTTTCAGTGCACGCACCCACCCTACTCAATACTGCATAGACTGCAGATGATCGGTGTACGACCCAGCGCCGCCCTTCCTGGATTCCGGGGGTAAACCACACACACACACACACACACACACACACACACACACACACAGCGGTGCTGATCAACCAGGCTGACATGCCTCCCCCCCCCCCCCACTCCCTTCCCTTCCCAGACCTGATCCCTTATCAGCTGTGATCGCCGTATTGGGTGTCTCTCTGGTTGTGATCTTTCTCACCCTCTGCTGTCCATATGCTGTTTATTGTACGAGATGTGACAACGGTGGATATTCGAACACGCTGTGTTTGTGTGTGTGTGTGTGTGTGCGTGTGTGTGTGTGTGTGTGTGTGTGTGTGTGTGTGTGTGTGTGTGTGTGTGTGTGTGTGTGTGTGAGAGAGAGAGAGAGAGAAAGATCACAAGGCGTGATGAAAGAATCTGTGTGATCTCTCTCTCTCTCTCTCTCTCTCTCACCACACACACACACACACACACACACACAAACACACACACACAGCATTTGCAGCCTGATGAGTGCCATTGTTAACCCCCTTCCCTCCCCCACCCCCACCCTGCTTCCTCTGACCACGATCCCTCGTCCTCCTCCTCTAGCTAAGACCTGTTCTGCACTGAACACAGCTAGAATGGGACATAACTGCAAAATTCTTCCTCCTCTTCTGCGTACGCAGGCTGATACTCCTGCGGACACCCCCTGTGTAGAAAGGCAAGGATTAATCCCATCTATCCAATGAAGGGAGGGGAGTTTTGTTTGTATGACCTTTTTTTTTATCCCGCCATTAAGGCAGCCATACTCCAACTTCGGGGAAGGTGCATGCTATGTGTAACGGGTCATCCATACCAACGGCCAAACTGGCCTTCTCTTCCGAAAGTTGGTGATGGGATTTTGGTGATGGGATTTTAAGTGTGTGCAAGACGTTACGCGTGCATTCACACACGGAACCCCGGTTTACAGTCTCATTCGAAGGACTGTACGGGAAGTGGAGTCAGAACCAATGTCAACTCCGAGGGAAAAATCCCCCTGTATACCGAAACAGCCCAGCGGAGATTCGAACCCGCAACCCCAAGATTACGAGTCCGGCGCTCTACCACTGAGCTATTCCGGCCCCCACTGGAAAATAAAACAGGACATCCGATCAGAACAAGGAAAAGAAAAAAAGATGATCAAAGACATTTGATAGACAAGACACTTCTGGAATCGCGGTTTATATTCACAGAGTGGTAAGGAAGAGAATGTTTGCACATTACATGTATTGTGAATAAGCATAAATGCATATATACAGCACAGTGCCCCAAAATTTATTTTGTAAACAACAAATAAATCGTGTTAGACTGACAGTTCTCTCGCTTCCTCCCCCTCCCCCCTCTCCCTTCCAGTCTCTGACTTTGCCTCTGTCTCCCTGTTGTCTGTCTCCGTCTCTCTCTCTCTCTCTCTCTCTGTCTGTGTCTGTTTGTCTCTCTCTCTCTGTCTGTCTGTCTGTCTGTCTGTCTGTCTCTCTGTCTGTCTGTCTGTCTCGTCTCTCTCTCTCTCTCTCTCTCTCTCTCTCTCTGCCTTCCCCTTTCCCCTCTCACCTTTCTGTCTCCCAATTGCAGCGTCATACATTGTATTTTTCCTCCCTTCTCAATCACAATGATGTGATTAATGACTATCGTTCAGTTGTTTTAGTGCTTTGGAAACGCAGAAAAACTGTGATATGCAATGTTGTCTGTTTTCCAGTGAATGTGATTTCATTTTCTTAGTGGGTTTTTTTTCTTCCTCTTTCCTTTAGAATTTTAAATAAAACTTTTAATGAGTTGTCCACCTATCCTTTACAAAGGACCGAGACCTAATTGAATAAAATTATTCGTAAACGCACACGTATTCAGATTAGGTGTTGCTCTCTCTCTCTCTCTCTCTCTCTCTCTCTCTCTCTCTCTCTCTCTCTCTCTGCCCTGGATCAAAACAAAGTGTCACATAATCTGAAAGAAAAAAAAATTGAAAAGAAAAAGATATATCTTAGCTCTTCCACAGAAGGCCCCCCCCCCCCCCCCCACCTCCGTTCCCCATCTGTCCTGACGCTCACGGCCCCCATCTCTCTCTCTCTCTCTTGCAGACAACAACAGCAGCAGCAATAGCAACATGCTCTCCCGCTGCTGCCGCGTCTTCTACCGCGCCCGCTCCCGCTCCCAGCGCCGGCGGCTGCTGCTGTGGTTCCTGACGGCGCTGTTGCTGCTGTGCCTGGCCGCCTACAACCAGCAGAGCCTGCAGGTGCTGTCGCAGCTGTCGGGCGACGCCCGCCCCATGGACGACTTCCAGGCCCAGCCGAACGAGGCCGTGGGCCGCCAGCCCCAGGCCGTCAAGCAGGAGAAGCTGGCGCCGGTCTCCGACGACGTGGACGAAGACAAGTCGGACCTGCGCTCGGACCTGGCGCCGGCCACCGTGCACTTCCTGTGGTGCGGCAAGCGGCCGTTCGAGTTCCGGCACTACATGGCGGTGAAGCGCGCCGACCGCCTGATCCGGCCCGACAAGATCTTCTTCCACTACGAGGCGCTGCCGGTGCTGGACGCGGAGGGCTACTTCCTGTGGTTCAATCGCACGCTGGCCGAAACCGACAACATCCTGCTGCGGCCGCTCAACTCGTCGCGCTGCGCCGCGGAGGGCGCGGACCGTTACCTGGTGGTGCTGGACCTGCTGGAGAGGTTCGGGGGCATCTACGTGCCGGAGGACGCGCTGCTGGTGGACTTCCCCGTGCACCTGCGGAGCAGCGCGCTGGTGACCGGCGTGCAGGCCAGCAGCCCCAGCCAGTTCCAGGACGGCGTCATGGCGGCCATGAAGGGCGGCTTCAAGAAGCCGTCCACCACGGAGGAGCTGCTGGTGGTGCTGAGCCTGGGGCGGCAGGACAACGGGGGCATCCAGCCCTGCGGCACCATTGAGCACTACAACCTGGAGGAGGACGGCGACTGCATGTGTGTCAAGGTGGGCGTGTCTTCTGTGGTTGGGCTTGTCTGTGACTGCAAGTGTGTGTGTGTGTGTGTGTGTGTGTGTGTGTGTGTGTTGATGTGTGTGTGTGTGTGTGTGCTCTCCAAGTTGGTTTCTGTGTGTGTGTGTGTGTGTGTGTGTGTGTGTGTGTGTGTGTGTGTGTTGTGTGCTCTCTTTGTTGGCTTGTCTGTGACTCTGGGGTGTGTGTGTGTGTGTGTGTGTGTGTGTGTGTGTGTGTGTGTGCGTGTCCTTTTTGTTGGCTTGCCTGTGACTGCATGTGTGTAGGTTCTCTTTGTTGGCTTGTATGTGACTGCATGTGTGTGGTTACTCTTTGTTGGCTTGTCTGTGACTGCATGTGACAAACTGGGTTCTCTTTGTTAGCTCGTCTGTGACTACCTGTGACAAAGTGGGTTCTCTTTGTAGGGTTCTCTGTGATTACTGTGAGTGTGGGTTCGGTTGGTTGGGCTATCTATGGAAACTTGTGTGTCAACGTGGCTACCCTCTGTGGTGTATAATATGTGACTACATATCTGTGGGTTCTCTTTGTTAGGTTGTGTGTGGACTGCATGTGGGTCAGCGTGGGTTCTTAGAGTTGGGTTGCTTTAGACTACTGCAGTTAAGGTGGATATCCTTTGTTTGATTGCAACCACGTGAGTTGAGATGGGTTCCCTTTGTGGGGTTGTCATCTACATGCTCAGGTGGGTTCCCTATGTGGAGCTGTCTGTGATGACATGCCTTAAGGGTTCTCTTCGTTGGGTTGTCTGTGATGACATGCCTTAAGGGTTCTCTTCGTTGGGCTGTCTGTGATGACATGCCTTAAGGTTCTCTTCGTTGGTTGTCTGTGATGACATGCCTTAAGCTCTCTTCGTTGGGTTGTCTGTGATGACATGCCTTAAGGCTTCTCTTCGTTGGTTGTCTGTGATGACATGCCTTAAGGCTTCTCTTCGTTGGGTTGTCTGTGATGACATGCCTTAAGGCTTCTCTTCGTTGGGTTGTCTGTGATGACATGCCTTAAGGGTTCTCTTCGTTGGGTTGTCTGTGATAACATGCCTTAAGGCTTCTCTTCGTTGGGTTGTCTGTGACTAGATGCGTTTCCAGACGGTCGTCTCTGTTGGGTTGTGTGGACAGAAAGTGTATCAACGTTGGTTTTGTCCGTATGTTCCGTTGCCTGGGTAGGTCTCTTTTCACGCATGCGCGTGCGAGTGCCACACACACACACACACGCCGCGCCGCCGCACACACACACACACACACACACACACTACACACGGAGAGTTTATGGAATTTTCAGATGCGTTTCCAAGCCTATTATATTTGCAGAAAAAATAGGACATTTATACGTGCAGTATTGATTCATAAAGCGAAACTACGATCTTCTATAAACTTTTTTTCATTCGATTTTCGATTATAAAAAAGATATTGGAATTGTGCTTCTGAAATGTGGACTCTATTTTCATTTCGTAAGCTAACTATCTGGAAGGTTTACATTATTTTAAAAATAAATACCGGGGTGATATGGTGGGTTTTCTTTTCGGAAATGTACTTCTGAAATGCTGATTTTCATTTGATTTTATTTTATTTAGTACATCAACTATTTAGGTCTACACACACACACACACACACACACACAACACACACACACACACACACACACCACACCAACACAACACACACACACACACACACACACACACACACACACACACCACACACACAACACCACACACACACACACACACACACACACACACACACACACACACACACACACACACACACACACACACACACACCAAAAACCACACACAAATCCGGCGGTAAACACATGGCGGGATGTATGCGAAAACAAAACAACGTGGGTTAACGCAAAAAAAAAAAAAAAAAAAAAAAAAAAAACCTCACTATCCGTGGTACGTTCTCTTTAAATGTTAGGCCAGCGCAGGCGAGGGCGCGTGCGCGCGCTCGCAACACACACACACACACACACACACACACACACACACACACACACACACACACACACACACACACACATCTCTCTCTCTCTCTCATTCACTCACCAACCCTTCCCTTATTCCAGCGTTTTACAAAATCACCGTCTGTGCAGTCGTGCTCCCCCACCCCTCTTCCTCCACACTCCATACATCCTAATCCGCTCCCCCCCCCCCCCCCCATCCCCCCGGTTCTATCCGTTAGAGTGGCACCGACAGTGTGAGCTATTGAACTGATGGCAGGGGGGGAGTCAGAAGACAGGGAGCCCTCTGTTCAGTGGGCGGGGGACATTCATACAACATGCAGACAACACAGTAAGCGACAGCAGGGCCGAGCGACACACCCACTGTAGACACCGTGTGCACCACGGCGCTGCACATGCAGTCCAAAGCTACATTCAACGTTCAATACGTTTTTGGTTCTTCAGAGAAATTTCGTTTATTCTTTTTTTTTTTCTTTTTCTTCTTTCTTTTTTTTTTTTTTTTTTTTTTTTTTTTGACAAACTGATTGAAGAGTATACACATGCAGAAAAATGGAACACTAAACAAACTGTAATCTAGCTGTTCACAATATATATTTTTTGGGGTGCTATATTCAATATCTTGTAGAACGAACAGGCGTATACACACACACACACACACACACACACACACACACACACACACACACACACCACTCACCCCCACTCACTCACTCACCACCACTCACGCACGCACTCACACTCACTCACTCACTCACTCACTCACTCACTCACTACTCACTCACTCACGCAAACACACACACACACACACACACCACAACACACACTCACTCACTACACACACACACACACACACACACACGGCAGAAGGCATCGTAGACGAGTAAAATGAGGAGACAAAGTAGGAAGAGTAAACAGAGCTTTAGGCATCGCTGGAAGAAATTCATTACAGGAAAAAAAAAAATTCCCGCATCATCTGATCACCACTGTAACGTAAAGAACACGAGCAGTCGTTGGTAACACATACTGATAAATCGTGACTGCAAACCCAGCCGCTCATTCATTTTGAGAATCAATCAAATGAAGGTGTGGTCACACAGGTGAAATTTAAAGGTGGAATGTCAACACTCTGACTGGGGGATACTGTTGACCCGCACACAACGGACAGACACACGCTTGACAGACACAGTGCGGACCTCTTCAACCACCTCCCCCCCCCCCCCCCTCCAACTTCCCTTCCACCCCTTGGCAATTGATTTATATGCTGATTTGAAACTGGATCAGTGTGTTACTTGCATCGTTCCTAAACAACGACACTTTAAAAAAAAAAAAAAGCAAACAAAAACAACCCAACTCTACCGATTCCCCTGGGTGCGTGTGTTCTATTCAGCTCTCAACAATTCAATTTCCGATCCGAGGCATAGCGTTCAACTCTCAGCGTGTTCTCAATGCGTCTCTGCTCTAAGCTACCGACTTCATTATTCAATCGGCGCCTATCGACTGATTGTAAAAAAAAAAAAAAAAGAAAGAAAGAAAGAAAAAGACAAGACAAGAGAGACAGACTGACTGACAGGCAGACAGATAGAACGACAGACAGAGAGAGAGAGAGAGAGAGAGAGAGAGAGAGGAGAGAGAGAGAGACGCAGAAGACAGACAGAGACAGACAGACAGACAGACAGACTACCACACAAAGAGAGGGAGACAGACGGACTGACTGACTGACACACAAAGAGAGACAGACAGACAGACAGACCGACTGACTGACACACAAAGAGAGAGAGAGAGAGACAGACAGACAGACAGACAGACACATACACACACACAAAGAGAGAGAAGAGCGAGCGAGAGACAGTAAACAGACAGACTGAACACAAAAGAGAGACAGACAGACTGATTGAACTGACACAGAAGAGAGAGAGAGAGAGTGAGGAGAGAGAGAAGAAGACGACACAGAGAGAAGACAGAGATGAGAGAGAAGAGAGATTGAGAGGGAGAGAGAGAGATCGAGAGATCAACAACGACAAAACCACACCTAATTTCAAAATGCGAAATCGAACAGGACAGGAAGCAACCCCCCCCCCCCCTCCTCCCCAGCTGAGCTCGATTCTGATCGGTCGGAGCAGCCTACCGCCGGCGGCCACTTCACAGGTGACGAGAGGAAGCCCCGTTCCAAGCTGTCAATAGTCTAGTGTCAATATTGGACAGACCTGTTAAGGCGATGTAGGCGATGTGTATCTAGCGCGTGCCTCCGCCCTGCAAATAAGCCATCCAATCTGTCCACATTTTTGCCATGGTGTTGTGGAAAGGTGTTGGCTATATGTCTCCGGCGTTGGGTTTTTTGCTTTTTTTTTTTTTTTCCTCCTCGGACATAATAGGCTACCACCCCCAGCGTGGGAATTTTGGTGCGTCTGAGAACTGCCCGATACATGCAGGTGCCCCCCCCCCCCCCTTCTCCTCCCCCCCCCCCCCCCCCCCACACACACACACACAGCTCGATGCTAATCGTTGTTTTGTGTCGACACATCGGAGATGTTTATTCAGACTGAAACACTTGATGAAGGAACGTTTCCCGAACTGTCATGCCCAAGTGTCAAAGAGAAAAACAAAACAAAAGGAGGAAAGGAGGAAAAGGGAAAAAAAAATTCCGATTAAGCATCAGCCTCTCTCTCTCCTCACCCCTCTCACTTATATAATCACATCTCTTTTTTTTTTTTTCTTTTTTTTCTTTTCTCTCCCTCTCTCTCAATGATACTGTTACAACCTACATCCTCTCTCCCCCTTCCTCCTCTCTCTCTTCTGTCTTTTCTCTGCCTGTCTGGCTCTTTCTCACTCTTTCTCCCTCCCTCCCTCCCTCCATCACGCCTTTACTCCCCATCTCTCACATCGCTTCGGACTAGTGACAGCTGGTAAACTGTTCAGTTAACCCCGCGTTCAGAAGTCCACATCATGTCTGGTCTGTGGATTCGCCCCGTCATTATCCACAACAGTGCCAATCAAAAAGCACTGACCCCCACCCCCCTTCCCCCGCTCCCACACACACACACGACAAAACAAAACCCTGTCCACCGTGAGACAGCAATCCCATGGACTGAAATGCACAGGGTCTTCCCTCAAGCTGGTGAGGGGTGGGGGGTGGGGGGGGGAGATGCTCCCCCTCCACAAGAACAACCGAAATGCCTGCTTGCACTCAGTAGCACGTTTCTGCCACCCCAACCTGGGTCGTGGGAACCCCGGCGGCACTTTGGCGCGGTGGGAAAGGGGCAGCAGCAGAGTGGACCCGATGGACAGAGCTGTACTACAGGCCTCCTTCAGTCTCCGTCCTGCCCCTCCCGTCACTTTTCTCGTCTGCATTTCTGGAGGCACTGACCGGAAAATGGGGGTTGTCTCCCCTCCACTCTTCTCCCCTTTCCCATCCCACTGGGTTACATCGCTTGTTTCCGTCTGTGTCATTTTAATCCCCCACCTACACCACCCCCCGTCCCTCCCACTCACACACACACACTCCTTTTCCCCACTCTCTTCCACACACCGCAGAAGTCTGGCTGACGGGGGGGGGGGGGGGGGGGGGGGGGGGGGGGGGGGGGGGGGGGAGGGGGAGAGAGAGAGAGAGAGAGGTGTGTGTCTGATGTAAACAGGCAGTCAGACATTGTGTTATATAACAGACTCTACCCAAAGCCACCAGTCGTATACAGCTCTGTGTATGAACTCGTAGTAGTAAACAGTCGCCGTGTTGTGACCAGGTTCAGTGTGAGCAAAACGATCATCTCCGACCCACCTGCAGATTTTGCTGTCAAGAACCAACACGTTCATGCACAAACATTTTCTTTCTTGTTTGTTTGTTTTCAATGCATAGACACATTTTGGTTTACATTATAATGAAGCTAGTGGTGGCATTCTTTGGCCCCGAGCACAGCAGAAGCCGATTGTGTCGGTTATACAGAAAAATCTGTAAGTTGAGGAAGTATGATGTAGCCCCCCACCGATCTCCCTGCTTCGTGCCTCCAGCTCTGGTAGTTAACGAAAACTGGTTGAAAATAAGCGTTATTCTGAGATAAACCAGACAACTGAACTACAAACGATGAACAAATAATGACAATAAATAATACGTCGACAAAATAACAGTCATAAAACTATAAATAATGAACGATAAAATAGTAAAACATTGAACACAACGCACGTTATAAATAATGCAGTGATAACAACCCTGTCCTGAACTAAGAGACACAACAACGGGTAGTACTACGATCCATGGAGTCGGTGGAGGCAACCAACAAGCGTCGGCAATTTTCGTCGTGTAGCGATTTGTTCTTCACCTTTTGTTAAAGCTTTGAAGGTTTATATGTCAGACACTGATAACAAACCAGCTGTGTTCTCCTCCCACACTCTGCTTTATTCTATTTTATTTCATCTTATTTATTATTATTATTATTATTGTTGTTGTTGTTTGTCACTATCATTGTTATTATCATCATTATTATCATGATCATATTTTTTCATTTTTGGTTTGGTTTAAAACAATCCTGGAGTCAATCTGTTTTCGCTTTTCTTTGGCCAAGTCCTCCAGTCTATTTCCCTTTTACTTTGATCTTCTCCTCGACCAGTGTTCGTTTTTCTTCAGAACAATTCTCAGCCAACTGCTTCCTTTTTTTGTCGGTGCAATCCTCAGTTGGTTTTCTTTTCTTCTTCTGCACAATCCAGACTCAAATTAGGTTCGATTTCCTGTAGTAGTGTCTCAGTCAATCCGTTTTCCTTATTCTTGCTGCGGTCAATCTGTTTCCCTTTGTCTTCATTACCAATCCTCAATCTAGTTTCCTTTCCCTGTGGAACAGTCCTCAATCTGTTTTCCTGTTTCATTAATAGTCCTCAATCTGTTTTCCTGTTTCATTAATAGTCCTCAGTCTGTTTTCCTGTTTCATTAATAGTCCTCAGTCTGTTTTCCTGTTTCATTAATAGTCCTCAATCTGTTTTCCTGTTTCTTTAATAGTCCTCAATCTGTTTTCCTGTTTCTTTAATAGTCCTCAATCTGTTTTCCTTTTTCATTAATAGTCCTCAATCTGTTTTCCTGTTTCTTTAATAGTCCTCAATCTTTTTCCTGTTTCTCTTAATAGTCCTCAATCTGTTTTCCTGTTTCATTAATAGTCCTCAATCTGTTTTCCTGTTTCTTTAATAGTCCTCAATCTGTTTTCCTGTTTCTTTAATAGTCCTCAATCTGTTTTCCTGTTTCTTTAATAGTCCTCAATCTGTTTTCCTGTTTCTTTAAAACAGTCCTCAATCTGGTTTTCTTTTTCTGTGGTATAGTCCACATATTTATTCTTTTTTTATATTGTACAGTCTTCAAACCATTCTCCTTCTTTGTTACAGTCCTCAGTCAATTTCACTTTCACAATTCCAGATTTGCTTTCCTTTTCCTTTGTTACAGTACAGAATTTATTTCCCTTTATCTTTGTTACAGTTCTCTGTTTTTTTCTTCTTTTTTCTGTCTTCAGCCAATTTTCCTTTCTCTTTGTGACACTCCTCGGTCTGTTTTTCCTTTCTCTTTGTGACACTCCTCGGTCTGTTTTTCCTTTCTCTTTGTGACAATCCTCGGTCTGTTTTTCCTTTCTCTTTGTGACACTCCTCGGTCTGTTTTTCCTTTTTCGTCGTCACAGTCCTCAGTTCTTTCTTCATCTTCTTTTAATTTTTTTTTTTTTCATTTGATACAGTCATCATTCGATTTCCTTTTACTTTAGTTTTCCCCCGTAGTCAATCGTTTTCTTTCTTTCTTTCTTTCTTTCTTTCACTTTTCTTTTTCTTTCCCTTTTTTTTTTTAAATACCGCCCTCGATCTATTTCATCTTCTTTTGTTTTTTTCTTTTCCT
>CM065728.1:70155027-70157527 GCA_033310375.1 Conus canariensis | reverse complement strand
CAACAGCAATATGGATGACGATTGTAAGGCTAAAATTACGATAGAGAATACGACATCTGAAACTTTGCGCCAATGGCGTTGACTATAGCTCTGATTTTTAATGCTTCATATCATTAGATTATCATTGTTATTAGTCTATTATGAAAAAGGTGCGTGAAAGAGAGAGAGAGAGAGAGAGAGAGAGAGAGAGAGAGAGAGAGAGAGAGAGAGTGTGTGTGTGTGTGTGTGTGTGTGTGTGTGTGTGTGTGTGTGTGTGTGTGTGTGTGTTGTGAATCGTCTGAACCGTTTAATGTTTGCACACCTGCAGAAAGGAATAGCGACATCTGTGGATACCCGTGTCTATGATCTTACCCGGAGAGAGATCGAAATGAAAATCGTCTTCACCATGACGGGGAAACTGGGCGTGCCCACTTTGATGATTTTCCTCACGCTGAGACTGAGGGGTACGATACACAGTCCAATATCCTCTTTTTCAGTCCCATTTTCTTTCTCTCTCCCAACATCTTCCTTCCCAGTGACTTTTTTTTTTTTTTTTTTGCCATGTCAGTGTCATGATTATGGAGGAATTGTTAGCCTGCGCTTGTTTTCCCTCACCAACGTACATAGACGGTTACATAGATAAATTGATAAACAAGTGATATTATTTCATACTTGGCATGATGACGAATCGCGCATATTAAAACAAATCTAATTCATCCAATTGAACGTAGATATCCGGGCCAAACAGTGCCAATGTATGTCAAATACAGGCCTGTTCTTAGCTCCAAAAGAGTACTATGCACAACATAGTCGTCCTTGAATTTTTTTTTCTCTCTCCGTGTTTGTTGCCAAAACATATGCATGCACCCGACCTTCTCCCCTCTCCCCCCCCCTCTCTCTCTCTCTCTCTCTCGCTCTCCTCCTCTCTCTTTCAACTTTGTCAAAGGTTGGTTGATAACAGATGGCAAAAATGAGAGGAACACATTCAAAGCAGTAACCGGTGGTATGCTTTTCATTGAACATTTAAGTCGTTTTGGAATTGTGAAGCATATCTTTTGCCCGACAATGACATTTTGCTGTTCTGTCCTGTCCATATCTTTCGCCCGACAATGACATTTTGCTGTCTGTCCTGTCCATATCTTTTGCCCGACAATGACATTTTGCTGTTCTGTCCTGTCCATATCTTTTGCCCGACAATGACATTTTGCTGTCCTGTCCTGTCCATATCTTTTGCCCGACAATGACATTTTGCTGTCCTGTCCTGTCCATATCTTTTGCCCGACAATGACATTTTGCTGTCCTGTCTGTCCATATCTTTTCTCCTGACACATGACATTTTTGATGTCCTGTCCTTCCATATCTTTTGCCCGACACAGACATTTTTGCTGTCCTGTCCTGTCCATATCTTTTGCCCGACACAGACATTTTGCTGTCCTGTCCTGTCCATATCTTTTGCCTGACACAGACAGTTTTGCTGTCATGTCGTGTCCATATCTTTTGCCTGATACTGACATTTTGCTGTCCTGTCCTGTCCATATCTTTTCCTGAATACGACATTTTCTGTCCTGTCCTGTCCATATCTTTTGCCTGATAACTGACATTTTGCTGTCCTGTCCTGTCCATATCTTTTGCCTGACAATGACATTTTGCTGTTCTGTCCTGTCCATATCTTTTGCCTGACAAGACAGTTTTGCTGTCATGTCGTGTCCATATCTTTTGCCTGACACAGACAGTTTTGCTGTCATGTCGTGTCCATATCTTTTGCCTGACAATGACATTTTTGCTGTTCTGTCCTGTCCATATCTTTTGCCTGACACAGACAGTTTTGCTGTCCTGTCCTGTCCATATCTTTTGCCTGACAATGACATTTTGCTGTTCTGTCCTGTCCATATCTTTTGCCTGACACAGACATTTTTGCTGTCCTGTCCTGTCCATATCTTTTGCCTGACAATGACATTTTGCTGTCCTGTCCTGTCCATATCTTTTGCCTGATACTGACATTTTTGCTGTCCTGTCCTGTCCATATCTTTTGCCTGACAATGACATTTTTGCTGTCCTGTCCTGTCTGTCCATATCTTTTGCCCGACACAGACATTTTTGCTGTTCTGTCCTGTCCATATCTTTTGCCTGACAATGACATTTTGCTGTTCTGTCCTGTCCATATCTTTTGCCCGACAATGACATTTTGCTGTCCTGTCCTGTCCATATCTTTTGCCTGACAATGACATTTTGCTGTTCTGTCCTGTCCATATCTTTTGCCTGACAAGACAGTTTTGCTGTCATGTCGTGTCCATATCTTTTGCCTGACACAGACAGTTTTGCTGTTCTGTCCTGTCCATATCTTTTGCCTGACAATGACATTTTTGCTGTCCTGTCCTGTCCATATCTTTTGCCTGACTGACATTTTCTGTCCTGTCCTGTCCATATCTTTTGCCTGATACTGACATTTTTGCTGTCCTGTCCTGCCCATATCTTTTGCCTGACAATGACATTTTTGCTGTCCTGTCCTGTCCATATCTTT
>CM065728.1:70130027-70152527 GCA_033310375.1 Conus canariensis | reverse complement strand
GGCCTGTTCTGTCCCTCCGGACGCCCGCTCTAACAGGCGTTTAGCACCATCTCTGGTATTTGCCTCGACCGCCTTCTCTCAGTGTGTGTGTGTGTGTGTGTGTGTGTGTGTGTGTGTGTGTGTGTGAAGAGGAAGAGAGAGAGACAACCACACACACACTGAGAGAGAGAGAGAGAGAGAGAGAGAGAGAGAGAACAGACTGACAGACAGAGACAGAACAGAGACAGAGACAAAGAAAGAGAGACAGAGACAGAGAGAGAGAGATGTGTAGTGTGTTAGCCCCAAAAGACTTCCGAAAAGAAAACAGACCTCAAATTGCCCCGTATGGACACAGGAGTTTGGTCAATTGTGGACAAAGTTTTCCCCTTTTTTTGATTCACGTAACTGAGCAATCGGAGATTTTTCACCTAGGTCAATTTGCCGTGCCACTGGCAAAGCACAGAGAGAGAGAGAGAGAGAAGAGAGAGAGAGAGAGGAGAGAGGAGAGAGAGAGAGAGAGACAGACAGACAGACAGACAGACAGACAGACAGAGACAGAGAGGTGTTCAGTAATCACGAGTCTTCACTCGGTCAACAGGAGTTAATTTCTCACTAATCTCGAGTCGGCACAATGATGGCCGAAGGGATTCCATCCACACAGGAGTGGTCCAAAGAACGCTGGTTTGAAAGGGGCTGTTGTATAACCCGTGAACCAAGGACCGGCGTGAACGTGTCTCTGGCGAACAAACCGGCATGGATTTAGCACACGTATAGGGCTGGTTAGCTGGACTCTGACACCGCACACCGTGTCAAGGTTGCGGAGAGTTGTACCTGCTACAAAAGTTCTACTCAAAACCATTTCTTCCTCGTGCGCACGAAAGTGACCTTCGTGACCAGGGTGGCGTGGGTTTCAACGGCCATTGGCTTGGTAATTAACTCGACAGCGAAGTCTTTCTCATTCTTCTTGTTTGCACGTGTTAAAGACCATTCGATGTTATTGAAATGTAATCTTCATAGACGGAGATAAGAACTGTATAAACACGCCATCTAGCATGCCTGGCAGAGAAGGAACGGAGGGTGGAGGAGTTGTGTCCCCTCACATGAAGCCCTGGGGGAGACCGTTGACCCGGGGCATGACTGACACTTCATTGTAGACATGTAAAGAAATGGATGGGGGCGAGGGAGGGGCGAGGACGCAGGAGACAGACAGACAGACTGACAGACACGGGGAGACAGTGAATGTACTGCCGAGGTTCCGTTTTGTATGGTCTGTCCCATTTGTTTGGTATACTTTGCTGGTAGGCTTGCAAGGTAATGATTAACAACTGAGACCACAATGGTGTATTTGGTGACTAATTCATGCGACAAAAAAACGTCTTCTGGCCATTATGCGTACGGAAGATGCTGGTGCTGGTTTTGTCGCAGTATGAAAACGGAGGATTGTTCTATACAGTTGTTTTATGTCCATCACCTTGCTGTAATGAGCCTCTTATGATATCCATTGCCTGGACGCCGAATGACATCATCTGTGCTCCTGTGCGGTTAACCTCTCATCTTGATAATTATTAATTCCCTTTACGTCTAACAGGGATTACATGATTAACACATTTCTGATTATTTGAAGGTTGAGGTGTTTACATTGTTTATAATTCCATGAGTATTTGATAGGGATAGGGTTACATGATACATACATCTCTGATTATTGGAACATAGCTGGAGCAGCATGAAGTGTCTAATAAGTCTCTACTATTTGAATTTGGTGGTGTTACATGATCACACATCTCTAAATGTTGAAAAATTGATTGGGAGGGGGGGGGGGGGTGTATATCATCACTCGTCTCTGATTATTGTTTCGTTGATTTAGGTTACAAGAGTGATGCATCCATGATTTCTGATGAAATGATTGATGGGCTGACATGACAATGGGGTGACATGATCACCACGACTCATCTGGAACGTTGTTGACAGTGTACCTGCACGGGTGGAATATTGAGGGTGACATGATCACTACATCTCTAACCTATGACCGTGTGACAGGTGTACTGCACGGGTGGAATATTGAGGGTGACATGATCACTACATCTCTAACCTATGACCGTTGTTGACAGGTGTACCTGCACGGGGTGGAATATTGAGGGGTGACATGATCACTACATCTCTAACCCTATGACGTTGTTGACAGGTGTACCTGCACGGGGTGGAATATTGAGGGGTGACATGATCACTACATCTCTAACCCTATGACCGTTGTTGACAGGTGTACCTGCACGGGGTGGAATATTGAGGGGTGACATGATCACTACATCTCTAACCCTATGACCGTTGTTGACAGGTGTACCTGCACGGGGTGGAATATTGAGGGGTGACATGATCACTACATCTCTAACCCTATGACCGTTGTTGACAGGTGTACCTGCACGGGGTGGAATATTGAGGGGTGACATGATCACTACATCTCTAACCCTATGACCGTTGTTGACAGGTGTACCTGCACGGGGTGGAATATTGAGGGGTGACATGATCACTACATCTCTAACCCTATGACCGTTGTTGACAGGTGTACCTGCACGGGGTGGAATATTGAGGGGTGACATGATCACTACATCTCTAACCCTATGACCGTTGTTGACAGGTGTACCTGCACGGGGTGGAATATTGAGGGGTGACATGATCACTACATCTCTAACCCTATGACCGTTGTTGACAGGTGTACCTGCACGGGGTGGAATATTGAGGGGTGACATGATCACTACATCTCTAACCCTATGACCGTTGTTGACAGGTGTACCTGCACGGGGTGGAATATTGAGGGGTGACATGATCACTACATCTCTAACCCTATGACCGTTGTTGACAGGTGTACCTGCACGGGGTGGAATATTGAGGGGTGACATGATCACTACATCTCTAACCCTTGACCGTTGTTGACAGGTGTACCTGCACGGGTGGAAATGGGGGTGACAGATCCGTCTCTCTACCCAAACGTGTTGACGGTGTACCTGCACGGGTGGAATATTGAGGGGTGACATGATCACTACATCTCTAACCCTATGACCGTTGTTGACAGGTGTACCTGCACGGGGTGGAATATGGAGGGGTGACATGATCACTACATCTCTAACCCTATGACCGTTGTTGACAGGTGTACCTTCACGGGGTGGAATATTGACGGGGTGACATGATCTCTACATCTCTAACCCTGTGGACGTTGTTGACAGGTGTACCTGCACGGGGTGAAGGAGCCGCACGGCAAGTGGTGGGACAAGCTGAAGGAAGACTCCCGCTTCGTCTACGTGCACCGCGAGTACCCGGAGACGCTGTACGACCGCGCCGTGCTCACCTCGCAGCTGGCCATTGGCCTCATGCGCCTCTCCATCCTCCTCAAGTACGGCGGCGTCTACTGCGACGACCAGGTGCTGTGGACGCGCCGCATCCCCGACCACCACTTCGGCTACTCCGCCGTGGCCTCTCCCGACTGGCACCTGTACGGCAGCTGGCCCGACTCGGTGAATCACGCGGTGCTGATGGCCAAGAAGAACGCGCCCTACCTGCTCAAGCTGCGCGCCGTGCTGCACAAGTACCGCCTGAACGCCCACTGGTTCAACGACCACTTCATGGCCTACAAGATCGTGGAGACGCACCCGGAGATCCTCTACCTGGACCGGCACCTGCAGGTGAAGTGCCTGAACCACAACTGCCACCCCACCTGGCAGCCCAACTACCGGTCCGGGCTGTCGCAGAACCGGCCGGGCGGCGCCTTCAGCTGGCGCAACGACACGCTCAGCATCCACTGGCAGGACAACTTCCCCGAGCTGGACCCGGACACGGTGAAGTACACCAGCGGCATGATCGTGGACGTCTGCAGGCACGTGCTGCACACGTCGGGTATCGTCATCCAGGAGCTCCGGTAACGCCACGCCGGTTCTCCCCCCTCCCTCCCCCTGTCCTCTGCGCAGTCATCCCTCACAGCGTGTAAGTATGGCTGCCTGGGTCGTGTGCATGTCGTGAGGAGGCTTTTCTGTTAGATTTTACTCCTTCGTCCTAAGAGAGAGAGAGAGAGAGAGAGGGGGGGGAGGGAGGGAGGGGGGGAGGACTCAAAACAGTTCATTCATGGATAGGTCATTGCTCCTCACGGAGGGCGCAAGCAAAAACAACCAAAGTAGCACCGCAACAACTGCACTCAAGCACAACTAGCACTCGTTCAAAGAACTACCAAAAGATATTAAAAGACCGCAGTGCTATCACGTAGTCACAAACCAAGCGCTGTAGAAATATGTAACAAACATTTTCCCTGACTATCAAGTACACTATCAGCCGATTTTCATGCATGGCAATTAAAAACAGAACGACTGTTAGATCGATTCCCTAATAAAACATTGTCATCAAATAGATCTTGAGAAAAACTGGACGCGAGAAACAGAGAGAGAGAGAGAGACAGACAGACAGACAGACAGACAGATTTTCTTTTTGGTATTTTATTCATAAATAGGCCATTGCTCCTTCTGAAGGGGTGCATCTGGAAATCATTCAGAAATTTTCAACGGTCAGAACCGATTCAACACCATACAAACAAGAATAGATCGTAACTTAAATGCTTTATATATATATATATGAAAAGCAGCACAGAAAAAAAGGAGGGTAACGAAAGGAAATCTTGTAACTGTACCAAAAAAGAACAGTGCCCCCTAAGCAACAAATGCCTTTATAACAACATTGTGTACCAAGCCACTGTAACATCAGAGAACGCAAAAGAAACATATGTAGGTATCACGGAAAACCAATTCAAAACTAGATATGCAAACCATAAACAATCATTCAACAAAGAAAGATACAAAAACCAAACAGAATTGAGTAAATACATTTGGAAACTTAAAGATAAAAACATAGACTACAACATATCTTGGAAAATTTTAAAAAGAGCAGCATCATACAACAACATTTCAAAAAAATGCAATCTATGCCTAACAGAGAAATACATTATACTATGTAAACCACAGTTGGCAACTCTAAATGTTAGAACAGAAATGGTTAACAATTGCAGGCACACATGGAAGTTCCTATCAGCGAAAAAAACTAACACCTAAGAAACACATGTAGCACGGGAAAAAAACAACAGCAAACCAGCTAGCTATATATATATACGTGGCACTGGCAACACAAGCTCATCACATCCTGACGACCGCACAGCGTGAAACAAATTTGTAGATGTTTTTAGAAGCTTGATTTTAACTTGCTTTTAGTATAACAAATATATATATATATATATGAGAGAGAGAAGAGAGAGGGAGAGACAGAGTCCTGACAGCATGCCAGCACAAAAGGGAGAGGTCGGCACTGGCGCTTGACAACACAATCTTTTCCCGATAACGGGGCCTGTTTGGCCAATGTTTAGTATCTGGTAATGCCAGCACTGGGTAGTTTCACCTGCATGTAGTGTCACTTTAGTGTACCCTTTACGTGCGGTAAACGATAGATTGGTGGGGAATAGGGTAGGACTACTGAATCCATGGGACGTGTTTCTCACTGCAAGAGTTGGACTGACGTTTAAATAACCCTCTGAAATGGATTAAACTCTATTCTGAATTGATTGTGTGTGTGTGTGCGCGCGCGCGCGCGCGCGCGCGTGTGTGTGTGTGTGTCTGCGTGCGTGTGCGTGTGTGCGTGCATGCGTGTGTGTGTGTGTGTGTGTGTGTGTGTGTGTGTGCGCGTGCGTGCGTGCGTGCGCGCGCGCGCGCGCTCGCGTGTGTATTCGAGTATGGCACGAGCGTGCATGATGTTTACAGTGTTAGCCTTCACTGTTCTTCCCAGGCGTCCCCTCCATTGGCTGTAGAGCGTTCCATGTCCCACCCACCACCCGCGCCCAGCGAGATCACCGCAGCCACGCCCAGCGAGATCACCGCAGCCACGAGAGGGTCAGCAGTGGACGCGCATATGGCTCGACCCGACCTTTGTCCGGCAGGTCTCCCCTGCGTCCTCAGTCCGTCAGAGCGGTGCTCTGTCGCAGCGGTGTGCCCTGATGACAGGCCGTTGCGGAACGCCAACACGCAGGGGTGGGGCGCCGCCCTGGTGGACACCCTAGACAGACTGGGAAGAACTCAAAGGTCATGGAACTCTCCAGCCCTGCTCCCCTCCCCCTCCCCTCTTCCACCCCACACCCCCGGCACTACTCCCTCCCCTTCCCCTTTCCTCCCACCGTCCACTCACAGCCCCTCCTCCCCTTCCCCTTTCCTCCCACCGTCCACTCACAGCCCCTCCTCCCCTTCCCCTTCCCCTCCTTAGTCATGTAACATGAGAGTGACGTGATCTCGTTCCGTGCATGTTACGTGCAGTGAAGTCCCCCACCCCCCACTCCACTCCCCACCCGCGGACACCGACATTTCTGGGAAGCAGGGTACACTTTTTTGACTGGGCGCTTTTCAGCGCCTTCTTGTACATGTCTATTTTGGGGTTGAACAGATAGTAAAGGTTGGTTGGTTGCATTTGTTTTATGGCGGATTTTTGAACTGAATGCAGATGGGGTTTGCTTTTTGCCATTGCCAGAATCGCAGAATTCCATTTTGTGTGTGTGTGAATTTTTGCTGTTGTGGTGGTGTTAGTCCTCGTCCGTTTCAAAACTGAGACTCTCCAGTCACGGCTTTGGTAATGAAATGCACTCTCTGTAAACAATTTGATACTTATGTTTATTTGTAATTTTTAAATAATTTTTCTTCTTGCGAGCGTACGCGTGCACACACTGTGTGTTGCGCGCGCACGCGCGTGCGCGTGTGTGAATGTGTGTGTGTGTGTGTGTGTGTGTGTGTGTGTGTGTGTGTGTGTGTGTGTGTGTGTGTGGATATTGTAAGCCAATTTTCACTACCCCTCTCTTGACTTCAACTGGCTTATTTCAACCCACCCCTCACCCCCACTCTTACACACACATTGCAATCATAGGATGTACCAGTATATTTCTGCCCCAGACGATCCTTGAGTAGATTTGTTGTGGACGAAAGACCCAGTCTTGGTGTTCCTCCACAGCAGACCCTACGGTCTGGGTGAGCTGCCGATCAGTGGCACGTGGAAGATGCCGTGTTCAAACATGCTGGCACAGGTGCATGGCCTGGAGCAAGTGTTTGGGCCTGCAACAAGCTGTGGACTGGCGTGAGGAGTCTCAGTCTCCGAGGTCAACACACTTTGCCGCAGTCCTCTCTGAGGTTAGCATCTAACGGTTTTGCTGCAGTCCCCTCTGAGGTCGGCGTCTAACGGCAGTGCCCCTGTCCTCTCTGAGGTCAGCATCTAACGGTTTTGCTGCAGCCCCCTCTGAGGTCAGCGTCTTACGGCAGTGCCCCCTGTCCCCTCTGAGGTCAGAATACAACGGTATTGCCACAGTCCTCTCTGAGGTCAGCATTCAACGGTATTGCCGCTGTCCCCAGCGTCTGAACTTACACGAACGCAAGCCAGAACGCACGTCGAAGATGTGGTCAGCCATGCCCTGTACCTGGCAGGCCAGGTAAACGTTGATGCCATCTTCGGACAGAAGACGGAGAGGGCTGATGATATTCGAGGCGAGTCGACCTGCTCAAGGTAGCTGTACCCGCATAGCTGGCTTCTGTCGTCTTCATGTACAGAATGTCAACATTTCTTTTTTTTTAATTCCTAAAGGAAAGTACCAGTAAGTGTGAATGGAAGTCTCAGTCTACCTGCGTCTTCTGGGAGTTCCAGGAGGATCTAAGGTTTGGGGATGGAGGGGAGTGGGTCCTGAACTCTAACGTTTCTGTGGAAACAAGTGATCACACCAGCATGACAGAACAACTCCTAAGGAAGCAGTGAAGTGTTAGCTGTAGATCGCCCGGTTGTCCCTCCCCGCCCAGTTAGCAGACCTTGACCATAAGTACTCATTAAAAGTCTCTCTCCCCCTCCCAGTAAGCAGACCTTGGGTATAACTATTCATTAAAAGTCTCTCTCCCCCGCCCAATTAGCAGACCTTGAGTATAACTATTCATTAAAAGTCTCTCTCCCCCTCCCAGTAAGCAGACCGTGGGTATAACTATTCATTAAAAGTCTCTCTCCCCCTCCCACGTCCCCGCTCCCTTCTCCCACTGCACTGTGATCACACGTTTTACAAAGCCCTACGCAACGATGACCCGCACACATGTAGTGATTCTTCTTGTTACTTCGTCTAATTGTCGCTTTTCCCTTTAGTCGCCCATGCAATGAAAAGAAACTGAAACCGTTCTGTCTGCAGTGTGCAAGTTCTTCTCGTTCATTCTTATTCCCAATGGATGAAGAGAGAGAGAGAGAGAGAGAGAGAGAGAGAGAGAGAGAGAGAGAGAGAGAGAGAGAGAGAGAGAGAGAGAAATGGGTGTGTCTTTATTTTCAGCGGGATGGAAAAGTCGAATACGTGTTTTGAATTTACGTGGACATGGTTTAGTGCTAATCATTTAGCGACTCCACCTTTTTGAAGACGTCAAACCTACCACCCACCCCTTTACCCCCTCCCCCACTCCTATCTACCCTCCCTCGGTCTTTGTCATAAGGTTGCTGCACCTTCACAGTGCGCATTGATGGGACGGTTGTCGCTTTTCACTTCAGCCTGACAGGAATTTCAGCCGCCTTCTTACTGTGAAAACAACCCTCTGTGTCTTGTAAACATCGGTGTCGCGACGCGACATCTCTGTTTACGTATTTATATTCTTCTTTATTTATCGGTTCTTATTCATCTGCTCGTTTTTTTTAAAATGGGGAATGATCAGTTTACGTACCTACTGACAGTCTGTCTAGTCTGTATGTATGTGTTTTCTTGTTTTTGTATAATTATTTATTTACTCACTTGTACGGTGTATGATCAATTTACGTATCTGCTGATAGTCTGTCTAGTCATGAACATGTTAAACGTTATTCAACCTGTACTCTTTATTTCTTTACACGTTTATAATCCACTTTTGTTAAACGCCTTCTGTCTTTGAAAAAAAAAGAAGTTGTTTCGAGTTCCTTTTCAGTCGTCTGTACGTCTTTCCCCCCACGCTTGCTTTGAGGGAAGGCACGAAGCAAAACACGCGCGTTGCTCAATTGTGTAACCACACACACGTCAGTTCACTTTGCTTGCTTTGTTCGTTCGTTCGCTCGTTTGCTTGTTGGTTTGTTTGTTGGTTTGTTTGGTGTGTGAACAAACCCCAAAACGGTGCTCTTGGTGGTGTCACTGTGAGGACTGTATTGCCGCATTGAGGCTCAGCACTGGAGGGTTGTGACATGTTGGCACAGTATTGCTCGTGCTTTATTGCTCTGTCGTAGTCATGTAGACAACATGGACACGTGTGATACGCTACTTAATCATCTGTTTGGCTCGTTATCGGAGTGAACGGAGTGCATTTTGATAAACACGATTATTTGTTTTCAAGTGAAGAAGACAGTGTGTCTTACAGCTCTTTTATACAGAGTATCAGTGATTGTTCTGAAGAGAGTGTAAATGATTGCTCTGAAAGAGTGTAACAGACTGTTCTGAAAGATTGTAACTGATTGTTGTGAGAGAGTGTAAATGATTGTTCCGTCATGGTGTGAAGGCAGTGTAAATGATTGTTCTGTTATGGAGTGAAGGCAGTGTAAATGATTGTTCTGTTATGGAGTGAAGGCAGTGTACATGACTGTTCTGTTATGGAGTGAAGGCAGTGTACATGATTGTTCTGTTATGGAGTGAAGGCAGTGTACATGATTGTTCTGTTATGGAGTGAAGGCAGTGTACATGATTGTTCTGTTATGGTGTGGACAGAGTTTATTCGACAAATCATAGTACCGTTGGGGTGTGAACAGAGCGCAACCAAGTTGGAATAGTGACCAGCCATTGATGGACACTTCAACTCCCCACCCATGTGAATGTGGAGTCTGTCTGTGTGGTGATAGATGTGGCATTGTTGATGTGCTGTCTGTAGGTATGGTGATCGATGTGGCGTTGTTGATGTGCTTTCTGTCTGTATGGTAATAGATGTGGCATTGATGATGTGCTTTATGTCTGTATGGTAATAGATGTGGCATTGTTGATGTGCTGTCTGTCTGTATGGTGATCGATGTGGGATTGTTGATGTGCTTTCTGTCTGTCTGGTAATAGATGTGGCATTGTTAATGTGGATTCTGTCTGTATGGTAATAGATGTGGCATTGTTAATGTGGATTCTGTCAGTATGGTAACAGAAGTGGCATTGTTTACGTGGATTCTGCCTGTCTGGTGACCGATGTGACAACTGTCGACGTGGAGTGTGTGTGTATGGCAGATTGAACGACTGGTTGACTGAATCTGGTTGGTTTGGGGTATGTCACTGATGATCGTGATCATACTGGCAACTCATTGATGAGTTGGCTGAATCCGCTTGCTTCTTGTGTTCAGTGATGAGTATATCGTGGTGTGCATTGTGTGTGTATACATACAGGCAACTCATTGATGAGTTGGCTGAATCCGCTTGCTTCTTGTGCTCAGTGATGAGTATATCGTGGTGTGCATTGTGTGTGTATACCGACCACGCAGAAAATCGAAGCGGTGATGATGATCATAACTGTATGCATAGGAGACAGATGGATCGAAGCGGTGATGCTGATCATAACTGTATGCATAGGAAACAGATGGATTGTTTGGACAAAAAAAACCCACGTCATTATTGTGGGGGGTTTTTAGGCAAGGATAAATGAATTATTTTTCAATCGTGTTTTTGTGCTGTATGATGTACATGATAATATCGACATTGGATAACTGGTTGGAACTGTTGCATGTTGTGGTAACTTGGACGAATGACAGGATTAATTGATAATTAAAACTGTTGCATGCTGTGGTAACTTTGGACGGGATGACTAGATTCATTGACACCAACCAGCGATTGTTGTGCTTGCCGTTTGCACTTAGCCTGGTAGTCTGTGACGATGGTTTTATATAATTTATTAGCACCGGACGGTGGAAGGTGTGGGCAGTGTGTGCACTACTGCCGAAGTCGTTCCGTGTACAGTCTGAAGCCAGGCAGTAGGCTGTCATCATGGGCATCAACAACGACATCTTGCATTTCGTGGCAGGTCCAGAACATGAGTGTCAGAATGACATTTCTCCTCTTTATATATGCAGTCACAGCGGTGGGTGAATATGAGCAGTATTCGTTTAAACATTCACGAAAACAATTCTGATAAGGGAAACGTTTTAACTCGTACGATCACGAGGAAGAACAGACATGGAAAAAAAGAAGGAAAAATGGAAAAAAAAAACTGCAATATATTTCGTGACTTAGATGTAATTGCTAGACAAACAGCGATACAACTACGACAGAATGTTTGATGTCTAAACACAGGGCAATCCAGCCGTATTAACGGTCCACCCAAACGCTGCTCGTGAGTTACTCAAGCAGACGAAACATCGTTGAATCAGAAGGAAGTCATCGTAGATTGCTGCATCGTCCAATGTCTTTTCAGGGCAAAACAAGACGCAGCCATTGTCTTAGGCCCCAATACGACATTGAACGAGGGCTGTGTTGCCTCTGGCCTGCTAGCTGCCAATCAGTGATTTGGTGACGCAAATGAAGAGGAGGTGATCCCTGCACCTCATGGAACAAAAGTAAAGGGAAGTAAACAGCTGACTGCTGTGAAAGAGACGGTACATTTGAACGTGGCTTCTCTTGATGTTGGCGAGTACCCTCACTGTCACATCAAGCCGGCTTTACGTTGTGACGGTATGCCTGTTACTTCTCTACAGTGTCCTGTCCTGGCACATGCTATGCTATTGTCCCATGGAGGACTGGCTTCTTCATTCCGTGTGTTTTACAGTCTGGCTTGTTCGCTTGCCAATGGATTAAAGGCTGGAAGCTGTTCTCAGATTTTGTTGTTGTTCTGTTGTGGTGGTGGTGGTGGTGGTGGTGGTGGTGGGGTGGTGTGTGTGTGTGTGTGTGTGTGTGTGTGTGTGTGGTGTGTGTGTGGGCGTGTGCGAGCGCGCTTGCTTGTTTTGTGTGTGTGTGTGTGTGTGTGTGTGTGTGTTTTTGTGTGTGTGTGTGTGTGAGAGAGAGAGAGAGAGAGAGAGAGAGAGAGAGAGAGAGAGAGAGAGAACCTGTCTCTATAAGTTTAAAAGAACGAAACAGAGAGACAGACAGACAGACAGATAGAGACAGGGACAGAGACACAGACACAGACAGCGACAGCGATTTTAAGAAACGAAAGAAAACACAGATTAAAAATGGAAAAAAAAGTGAAAAAAAAACCACCCTAATGGAAGCCATAAACCCGGGCAGACGTGCCAGACATGTGAGAAATCAGGCGGCACTGGAAGGAAGCCCAGCATTAACGGCCTTTCTCTCCGTTGTGAACGGTACGCCAAGATCATGGTACACGTTGACTTGATGACCCACGGGTGGATGTAAGGCGCATACACCCGCCATTCACCGCCGGCAAAATAGCCCCTCTGTGTGTCATCACACGCGCTCATACACAACGTTCACAACGCCCGCCGGAGGACCGCTTCTTTTCACAGCCGGTTATTCCGCGTCTGACACTAACCGTTGATCCACACACGCATAATCCCAGCGAGCGATGAAAAGACCGTTGCTTTCGGTTTCTGCACGGTGTTGTGTGTGTGTGTGTGTGTGTGTGTGTGTGTGTTTTCACCCATTTTTATTGTGGAAATAAATCTGCCCCTGCTTTTTCTTCACTCATGCATGAGTGAATCTGATGAATACCGCTGTGCAGTCATGGCAGAGAGAGAGAGAGAGAGAGAGAGAGAGAGAGAGAGAGAGAGAGAGAGAGAGAGAGATTCATTTGAGGCCTTCGTTCGTTCTGAAGAGGGCACAATATTACCGTGAGTGATACATACTTGCAAAAAAAACAAAAAAAAAACATACGAAAACAAACTACGAGCAGCAAAAGCACACTGACAGGTAAACATAGCTGGCTTATATCATAAATATGATTTACGACGAACAGGTCGATAGGTTTATGGTGGAACGGGTGAGTATCCTTTGTATACAAACTCGTATATACTATGCGTTTGATTCTGGTTGTAAATTCTCTCTAGACTAATGATATTTCACTGGATTGAGAAGAACGTGGGAAGAAGTCGAATGTCAGGAATTCGTTTTTGTTTTTCTTTATATAAAAAAAACATTATGACGGAGATTACTTGATCATAGACGGCAAAGCAGGAATGAATAAATTCAGAACAGTAATATAATCTTCGTTTTGTAGAACACAGAGTTCGTTTTCAAGGTATAAAAAGTATCTTTTAATGAAGATGGTGCGACCGTGTGTTTGTGTGTGTGTGTGTGTGTGTGTGTGTGTGTGTGTGTGTGTGTGTTTGTTCTAGATCGACAACACACACACACACACACACACACACACACACACACACATACATACATACATATGCATGTGTGTAACACACACACACACACACACACACACACACACACACACACACACACACACACACCACAGAAGTTCGATGAAACATTATCTTGCGCTTATGGCAAGTCCGAACGAAATAAAGCTTGGGAACATTTGTTTATTTGTGGAAAGCATCTTTTTTACTCGTGGGAAAAAAAAACAGAGAGAGAGAGAGAGAGAGAGACAGACAGACAGACAGACAGACAGAGAAAGACAGAGAGAGACAGAGAGAGAGAGAGAGACAGAGAGAGAGAGACAGAGAGAGAGAGAGACAGACAGAGAGACAGAGAGAGACAGAGAGAGAGACAGAGAGAGAGAGAGAGACAGAGAGAGACAGAGAGAGACAGAGAGACAGAGAGAGATTCTGTGTGACTGAAAACGGAACAAACAACGTTACTTTAAACAGGCCAGTGACTTTTACAGTTCCACCTACCAACGAATTCAAGCAAAGGAAAGAAGAAAATATATGCGCACAAACTCGCGTCCCGTCAACTTTACACAGCTAAATCACACGCAATGAAAAAGATCTCAGTCAAATCCAATCTAACAAGAAAAAGACACCAACAACAAACAACAATGTAACCAACACTTAAGCTGACTGACAGAATCGAAAGTCTGCCAGCAATGACACGATCAGCATGTCAACAGTGTGTAGGCATAAACACTTGCCTGCGTCCCGTCAACAGTGCTTAGGCATAAACACTTGCCTGCGTCCCGTCAACAGTGTGTAGGCATAAACACTTGCCTGCGTCCCGTCAACAATGTGTAGGCATAAACACTTGCCTGCGTCCCGTCAACAGTGCTTAGGCATAAACACTTGCCTGCGTCCCGTCAACATGTGTAGGCATAAACACTTGCCTGCGTCGTGTCAACAGTGTGTAGGCATAAACACTTGCCTGCGTCCTGTTAACAGTGTGTAGGCATAAACACTTGCCTGCGTCCTGTCAACAGTGTGCATGCATAAACACTTGCCTGCGTCCCGTCAACAGTGTGTAGGCATAAACACTTGCCTGCGTCCCGTCAACAATGTGTAGGCATAAACACTTGCCTGCGTCCTGTTCAACAATGTGTAGGCATAAACACTTGCCTGCGTCCGTCAACATGTGTAGGCATAAACACTTGCCTGCGTCCCGTCAACAGTGTGTAGGCATAAACATTGCCTGCGTCCCGTCAACAGTGTGTAGGCATAAACACTTGCCTGCGTCCCGTCAACAGTGTGTAGACATAAACACTTGCCTGCGTCCCGTCAACAGTGTGAGCATAAACACTTGCCTGCGTCCCGTCAACAGTGTGATGCATAAACACTTGCCTGCGTCCCGTCAACAGTGTGATGCATAAACACTTGCCTGCGTCCCGTCAACAGTGTGTATGCATAAACACTTGCCTGCGTCCCGTACAGTGGATGCAAAACAAATTGCCGCGTCCCTAGTCCGAATCATCGGTTCACACATTCGCGTGAAACAAGCATCACAGAAAGCGAAAACAAAATCATAGAAAGAACAAAGAACGATATAACCGACTTTGATAATGAAGATGATGACACATTTATCGAAAGGACTGCACATAGACAAAATACATGCACATTATTATTATTATGAACATTTATGACGCCTAATCAATTGAATGCCCTAGGCGTTTACAATATCACAACAGACATCAAATCACACAATATATAACAATCATACATGAGAAAAAGGCATCAAAATCCAAAGCAAGGACACAAACTCACAAGCATGCATACACGCAAACACACACTCACACAGACACGAACGCACACAAAGCAGGCACTCGCATCACACATTGCAAACGTCGGGTCACAGGGAAGACGAAGTTACCTAGGAAACAGATGAGTTTTGAGAAGGCGCTTGAATGTGGGCAGTGAGGGTGAGTATCTGAGAGAGCGAGGCAATTGATTCCAGGTAGTTGGAGCTTGATAGGCAAAGGAACGTTGACCAAAGGTTTTAGTGCGAACAGTGGGGATACTGTAGATACGAGTGTCACATGAGGAACGTAAAGCTCGAGATGGGGTGTAAAGATGTAACAGGTGGGTGAGATACTCAGGACAGGAAGACTCGATAGATTTGAAGCAGAGAGAGGCAATCTTGTAGGATATTCTTAGCTGAACAGGGAGCCAGTGGAGAGAGCGGAGCAATGGGGTAACATGGTTATATTTAGAAGTGCGGAAGATGAGACGGGCAGCATGATTCTGAACTCTTTGAAGTTTGTTGATGAGATGAGAGGGAGAGCCAGACAAAAGAGCGTTACAGTAATCCAGGCGGGATAGAACAAATGCGCAGACAAGAGCTTTTGTTGTGTTTTCTGAGAGAAGATGGCGAATAGAAGCAATTCGGCGAAGTTCAAGAAAGCAAGTGCGACAGACATTGCTGACATGCTGTTGGAAGGACAGGGTTTGATCAAGAGTTACACCGAGGTTGCGGGCAGAATGAGAGAGAGTGATAGGTGAATCAACAAGTTTGATGGAAGTCGGAACAGAAGGGTGGTTTTGAAGTTTTGGTGGGGTGATCAGGTGATAGGTCGTCATGAACAATTTTTTTTACCCCCCACGCTTTACCAGCTCTCAGTGGGTCTTCGATGATTACACTGGAATACTAGTTGTGACGCTGAATTCATTAATTGCTGTGCACACTGGGATACTAGCTGTGACGCTACATTCATTAATTGCTGTGCACACTGGGATACTAGCTGTGACGCTACATTCATTAATTGCTGTGCACACTGGGATACTAGCTGTGACGCTACATTCATTAATTGCTGTGCGCACTCCCCTGCAGAGCCAGGGGGTAGGGTGGCCAGCTACAGAGACTGGTGTTGCTACCCTGTGTAAAGGAACTGAGGGTGGAACGACAGTGCCCTGGGTAGGGACATGAGGGCTGAAAAAGGCAAATGGTGCTGGGGAATTAATAGGGGAGCGCAAATCGTCGCAAGCTTGTTACGGAGCGTTTTGTGCAGGGCGTATAATTTCTCCACTGGAATCCTCCCAACGCTCTGGAGGTCTCAAAACATGGGATGTATTATCTTGAACAGCCCCCCCCCCCTTTGGAGAGTTAAACTAGACAAGGCCCAGAACAGCCCTCCATCTTGGGGAGTTAATCTGGCACTAGACCAGAACAGCCGTATTGGAGCGTTAAACTGAACCTAATCTAGAACATCCCACCCCCATCCTGGAGAGTAATTCTGGCACCAGCCCAGAACAGCGCCCCCCCCCCCCCCCCCCGGTGAGTTAAACTGGACCTGGCCCAGAACAGCCCCCCTACTAGAGAGTTTATCTGGCACCAGCCCAGAACTGCCTCCTGGAGAGTAAAACTGGACCTGGCCCAGAACAAACCTCCTCCTGGGGAGTTAATATTGCAACAGCCTAGAATATTTCCCCTTGACAGTTAAACTGGATCTGGCTCAGAACAGCCCCCCTCCCCCCCTCCCTTGAAGAGATAATCTGGCACCAGCCCAAAACAGCCCCCCCCCCCCCCCACCCACAGAGTTAAACTGGACCTGCACCAAAACAGCCCCCTAGAGAGTTAAACTGGACCTGGCCAAAAATAACCCCCCACCTGGGGAGTTAATCTGGTACTAGCCCAGAACAGGCCCCCTAGAGAGTTAATCTGGACCCGGCCCAGAACAGCCCCCATCCTGGGCAGTGAATCTGGTACTAGCCCAAAACAGCCCCCTAGAGAGTTAAACTGGACCTACCCCCAAAACAGCCCCCCACCTGAGGAGTTAATCTGGCACCAGCCCAGAACAGCCCCCTGGAAAGTTAAACTGGACCTGCCCCCAAACAGCCCCACACCTGGGGAGTTAATCTGGCACCAGCCTCAGAACAACCCTCCTGGAGTGTTAGCTTGACCCGGTGTAACACCTCAAAAGTACTCCCCGCCCAGAAGTACTCCCGGGAGTACTTCTGGGCCCGCGCGCCAGAATGACTCCCGGGAATACTTCTGGGACAGTACCTCCCCTTGGTCCCAGAAGTACTCCCCCCTATTGACAACTTTGCAAATAAATGTTTGTTTTATGTAACTATCTTATAACGATGATTCCTTCAGACAGGGGAGTACTTTTGGTACCAGTCCCAAACTGACCCCCGATCCCCCCCCCCCCCCAACACCCCCACCCCACCCCTCTGCACCAGAATGACTCCCAGGAGTATGTCTGGGCCCAGCCCAAATGTACTCCCGGAAGTAACTTTGGCGTGGCTCCAGATGTACTCCCCCTAAAGTTGATTCAGAGAATATTTCACTGTTGATTCAGATAGAATGTCCATGAATGAGTTAATATCCATGTATGAGTTTCTAACCAGTAAGTAACAAACCTGAACACATTAATGAATGAGATATGCAAGGGGGGGTACTTCTGTGACCGGCCCAGAAGTTCTCATCCCAAAGTTGAATCAGTCTATATGACAATGTTGATTTAGATACAATGTCCATGTGTGAGCTTATGACCAGTAAAAAAAACAACCCTGAACACATTAATAAAGGGGATATGCAAGGGGGGTGGGGGGTGGAGGGTACTTCTGGGACCGGCCTAGAAGTACTCCCCCTAAAGTTGATTCAGACTCGTTTTTAATGTTTATTCAGATATAATGTCCATGTATGAGTTTTTGGCCAGTAAATAACAACCCTGAACACATCAATAAAGGAGATCTGCAAGGGGGTACTTCTGGGACCGGCCCGGAAGTACTCTTCCTAAAGTAGATTCAGACTATACTTTCATGTTGATTGAGATAGAATGTCAATGTGTGAGTTTATAACCAGTAAATAACAACCCTGAACACATTAAAGGAGATATGCAGGGAGGTACTTCTGGGACCAGCCCAGATGTACTCTCCCTAAAGTTACTTCAGACTGGTATTCAATGTTGATTCAGATAGACTGTCCATGTGTGAGCTTATGACCAGTAATTAACAACCCTGAACACATTAATAAAGGAAATATGCGAGGGGGTACTTCTGGGACTGGCCCAGAACAACTCCCCCTAAAGTTGATTCAAACTATATTTCATTGTTGATTCAGATAGAATGTACATGTATGAGTTTATAACCAGTAAATAACAACCCTGAACACATTGATAAAGGAGATATGCAAGGGGGGTACTTCTGGGACCGGCCCAGCACTACTCCCCCTAAAGTTGATTCAGACTCGTTTTCAATGTTGATTCAGATAGAATGTCCACGTATGAGTTTATAACCAGTAAATAACAACCCTTAACACATTAATAAAGGAAATATGCAAGGGGGCTACTTCTGAGACCGGCCCAGAAGTACTCCCCCTAAAGTTGATTCAGACTGGTTTTCAATGTTGATTCAGGTAGAATGTTCATGTATGAGTTTATAACCAGTAAATAACAACCCTGAACACATTGATATAGGAGATATGCAAGGGGGGTACTTCTGGGACCGGCCCAGAACAACTCCCCCTAAAGTTGATTCAGACTCGTTTTCAATGTTGATTCAGAGAGAATGTCCATGATGAGTTTATAACCAGTAAATAACAACCCTGAACACATTAATAAAGGAAATATGCAAGGGGGGTACTTCTGAGACCGGCCCAGAAGTACTCCCCCTAAAGTTGATTCAGACTGGTTTTCAACGTTGATTCAGAGAGAATGTCCATATGTGAGTTTATGACCAGTAAATAACAACACTGAACACATTAATAAAGGGGATATGTGAGGTGGGTACTTCTGGGACCGGCCCAGAAGTACTCCCCCTCAAGCTGATTCAGACTATATTTAAATGTTGATTCAGATAGAATGTGCATGCATGACTTTATGGCTAATAAATAACAACCCTCAACACCTTAACGGAGATATGCCGGGGGGGGATACTTCTGGGACCGGCCCAGAATCTCTCCCGGGAGTACTTTATGAAAACAGGGTGTCCATTTTTTACCCGACCCAGATGTACTCTCGGGAGTCAATCAGGCGCGGCCCCAGTAGTAACCCCCGGGAGCACTTCTGGACGGTGAGTACTTTTGGGTTGTTACACCGTAAACCGCTGTTTTGTCGCACATCCGCCGTTTTGTCGCACAGAGACAAAACGGTGGACCTTCAACCGCTGTTTTGTCGCTGTCCCGCCGTTTAGTCGCATGTGTGACAAAACGGTAGGGTGCGATAAAACAGCGGTTTACAGGGGGTGCTGTTCTGGACCAGGTCCAGTTTAACTTTCCGGCTTTCCGGGAGGGGGGGGGGGGCTGTTCAGTGCCAGATTAGCTCCCCAGGAAGGGGGCAGTTTCGAACCAGGTCCAGTTTAACTCTCCGGGGAGGGGGGGGGAGGGAGGCTGTTCAGGGCCAGTGCCAGATTGGCTCCCCAGGAAGGGGGCAGTTTGGAATCAGTTTAACTCTCTAGGGGGTGAGGGTGGGAGAGGTTTGTTCTGGGCAGGTGCCACATAAGCTTTCGCTTGTTGTGCTCCGTGTTGTGATGTTTGCTGCAAAATGTTTCGGTTGAATAATGTTTGTTTAAAACAAAGTCAACCCAGCCGTTGTCTGGTCCTAAGTCCAGAATGAGAAATGGGGAAGGTTGTGCGTTGGGCTAGCAACCCACAACGTAAAAAAGGCTTTGCTACAGAAACGCCAACAAGATCCAATCAAAGCTCGGGGGACGAGCTCAGGGCAGATGCAGCAATGCATTGTATGACGAGTCCTTAGCGAATCCCAAACAAGAGGTGAGAGTGGGAGCCTGGAACGTGCGAACGCTGTATGAAGCTGGAAAGACTGCGCAGACTGTGAAAGAGATGAAAAAGTATAGACTGAACATCCTAGGAATCAGTGAGATGAGGTGGACGGATTCAGGCATCATGACCCTTGGCTCAGGAGAGACAGTATGTTGTTCTGGTCGCACGGACGGGCAACATCAGGAGGGAGTGGGTATCATCATGGATAAGGAGGCCAGGAAGAGCTTGATAGGATGGGAGCCAGTCAACTCAAGAATCATCACAGCCAGATTCTTCTCCAAGTATACCAAGACCACCATCATACAGTGTTACGCACAGACAGAGCAAGCCACGGAGGAGGAGAAAGACCTGTTCTACAACATCCTACAGGAACAGATAGACAAAACACCACAGCATGACATCCTACTTCTTATGGGAGACTTCAATGCGAAAGTTGGAGCGGAGAACACCGGGTATGAGACTTGCATGGGACAAGAGGGAGTGGGAGATAGAAATGACAATGGACAGCGTTTTGCAGATGCGTGTCTTGAGAACGGTCTGGTGATAGGTGGTACCATCTTCCAACACAAAACCATCCACAAACTGACATGGGTATCACCAGATGGAAGAACCAGCAACCAGACAGACCACATTGCCATCAACCAGAAGTGGAGGAGCTCCATGAAAGACGTGAGAGCCATTCGAGGAGCTGACGCTAGTAGTGATCACCATCTTGTGTTATGCAGACTCCAGCTGAAGCTCAAGAGAACACACAAAAAAAAAGAAAAGTGAACAACTCTTTGACTCGAGGAAACTGACCAGTGAGGTGGTGAAAAGTCAGTTTACCATTGAACTTTCCAACAGATTCCAAGTCCTGGACAGCACACCAGCAGACGACATCAACGCCCTGTGCGACAATGTACAGAAAGCTTTCATAGACACCAGCAAGGCTGTGCTGCGCTACAGAAGAAGAGAGAGAGGAAGGAATGGATATCAGACGCCACATGGCAACTCATAGAGGAGAGAAAGATCGCAAAACTCGGCACGCCTACTGGAACAGAAGATGAGAGACAAACATTCGTCGAAACGTACAAAGAGAAAAACAAAGAAGTGAAGAAGAGCATAAGGAGAGACAAGCGACAGTTTGCAGACAACTTGGCAGCAGAGGCCCAAGCTGCAGCAGAGAAAGGAGACTCCAGGACCGTCTATAAGTTTACCAAGACCCTAACAGGCGGATTCACCAGCAAAACCACGGTAGTGAAGGACAAGACCGGGAAAGTTTTGACAAAAGACGAAGACCAACTCAACAGATGGGCAGAACATTTTAGAGAGACATTAAATAGACCGGACCAGATGAGGAAGCCACCATCGAAGACATGGGTTTCAACTTAGAGATGAGACGTGGACGCATCACCCAACAGGAAATTGTGGAGGCCATCAGGCAGACAAAGGGCAACAGGGCACCAGGTGAAGACAGAATCACAGCAGACATGTTGAAGGCAGACCCCAAAACGAGTGCAAAGGCTTTAGTGAAACTATTCAACAAGGTATGGGAAGAGGAGAAAGTCCCGGACACATGGAAGAAAGGCATCATAGTGAAGCTCCCCAAGAAGGGCGACCTCTCTGAATGCGGCAACTGGCGGGGAATCAACTTGCTCTCCGTCCCATGGAAGATCTTCTGCCGTGTCCTTCTGCAGCGCATGAGGCAAGCCATTGAGAGAACCTTACGAGAAGAACAGGCAGGGTTCAGGAGCGGGAGAACCTGCACAGACCAGATCTTTGTTTTACGAACAATTGTGGAACAGTCCATCGAATGGAATTCATCACTCTACATCAACTATATTGATTTCCAAAAGGCTTTCGATAGCATCCATCATCCTTCGCTGTGGAAGATCTTGGAAGCCTACGGATTTCCTCTTAAAGTCATCAACATCCTACAGGACATGTACGCAGACAACCAGTGCTGTGTGCGACATGATGGACAGCAGAGCGAGTGGTTCCACGTGCAGACCGGGTCAGGCAAGGCTGCGTGATCTCGCCGACAATTTTCCTTGTCGTCATTGACTGGGTGATGAGGAAGGCCACCAGCGATAGGGCGAGAGGGCTTGTATGGGGACTGACAGCCAGGCTTGAAGACTGCGACTTCGCCGACATATTGCACTGCTGTCGCACGCCGAGAAAGACATCCAGGAAAAAACATCAAGAGTGGACCTAATAACCAGCAGTGTGGGACTCAAGATTCACCCCGACAAGACCAAGATCATGAAGGTGAAGACGAAGAGCGCAGAGAAGACCAGTGTGCGAGGCTCAGCTCTAGAGGAGGTGGAACACTTCAAGTACCTCGGCAGCTATGTCTCGGCCGACAGCAACATCGAGAAGGAGATCTCAACCAGGACAGGACTCGCAGCCCGGGCATTCAGCCAGTTGAAAAACATCTGGAAGTCAACTGTCCTGCAAACCAAAACCAAGTTGAAGGTCTACAG
>CM065728.1:70117527-70125027 GCA_033310375.1 Conus canariensis | reverse complement strand
GGTTTTGGGGGTAGAGGTGGTGGTGGTGGTTTTGGTGGTAGAGGTGGTGGTGGTGACGGCGGTGGTGGTGGTGATGGTGGCGGTGGTGTGTGTGTGTGTGTGTGTGTGTGTGTGTGTGTGTGTGTGTGTGTGTGTGTGTGTGTGTGTGCAGGCGCGCGTGTATATGTGTAGGGGGAGAGAGAGAGAGAGAGAGAGAGAGAGAGAGAGAGAAGAGCAGAGACAGAGACAGAGACAGAGGGAGAGAGGCAGTGGTGGTGGTGGTGAGGGTGGAAGTTATAATTTCTATACGTGCAACATCATATACAGCGCATGCATTGACAACCAATGTTTTGACACACAAAGTGAGCCATTAACACACACGCTTCCGTACCTATCACCGACCCGACAACAATCATACTTCCCATACACTACCTTCACCACCATTCTCCCCCCCCCCCCCCCCGCCCTCCCCTCTTCCTTCACCTCCTTCATCCCCTTCCCTCCCCGCCATTGGGGATTTTAGGGTTCTTTAGTATTTTTCATTTTATTCAGTCTTTCGCCCGTTCCCTTAAAAAAATCCTAAAGGGTGGAAGTCACAATGAAGTGTCAGAGATTTCTCCTGTCTGGGGCACAGCATGAAGGAAGACGGAGCCCACCCTTCTCTTCTGCTGCCAGAACGTTCTCTGAATGAAATCAGGCATCCATGTACTGCTGGGTGGACAGAGAGAGAGTTTTCTAGCCGTAAAACTCCGACCCCTTCACCAAAGGTTCGAACTCACGACTGACAGCTCCGCAGCCAAATGCACGGACCACTCGACAAGAGATTCTCTCTTGACCTTTTTTCTTCCTTTTTTTTCTTTTCTTTTTCAAACTAAAATCACGTCAGACCAAACACCTTCTGTCCCCCTTCCCCTCCATCAACACCTTCTTCTCCCCCCCCCCCCCCCCCCACCACTCTGACCCCCACCCCCACCCTCCGACTTTTTTCTAGTTTTATTTTTTTTTCTTTTTTTTCTTTTTGGATTTTGTTTGTCTCATAGAGACATTTTAAAACAGAATCTGTACCTCAATGGTTTCAGTATATGCTAATTTTCTTGTCGTTAATTGTTTTTATTGTTGTTCTACTTTAAACTGCTTTTTTTTCAATTGCTTATATCTTGCGCCCCATGGAGAGAGAGAGAGAGAGAGAGAGAGAGAGAGAGAGAGAGAGAGAGAGCACTTCTTGGGAGGAAGCTCATTGTCGTGCGTCCCGTGAAGAAGAGAATTCTTTTGTTCATTGAAAGTTCAGGGTGCTTGTCCCTGATTGGTGGGCTAGTGATTCTGTGCCCTTGGGGAAACAAAGGAGGTCGCCTGGCACTTTTCGCGTGACAGTGATGACTCCGTCTGAATGAAAGCTTTTCTATCAAGTTATTGAATATGTTTCTAATTTGGTGCTGTGAGATTGGGGTTGAAGATGGGAACGATTTTGTCTCACTTTTCCATACATTTTATAAGTAGGATTTCCTTTTTTCCCCGTGTTGGATGTTTGTCTTATTACCTTCTTTTCCTGTATATATGACTATATGATGGAATACACGTGAACATGTTTGATTGATTCATGTTGCTTTCCTGCTACATCTGTCGGTTTTACCAACACCCTGACAACCCCTTCTGGGCCCATGACGCCCAGTTTTAACACCCCAATGACCCCTTCTGGGCTCGTGACGCCCCACTTTTAACACCCCATCGACCCCGTTCTCGGCCCTTGGTATGGTGTCCGCCGCCAGGAATGTTTTTGATTTTTCTTTACAGAAAAGAAAAGAAAAAAAAAGAGAAGACTTTTGACAATTAAGATTTGGCATCTGTGTGCCCATACTGATTTGGGTGTGGGGGGTTGGGGGTTGGAAGTCGGGGTTGGCAGCATGTATGTGATCCCAAAAAGAAAAACGAAGAGAAATGTTGATGTGAACTTGTTATGAAATGTTTTGACATAAATTTGTTATATTGTGTGGTGGATTGGGTGTATTAGTCAAGAAAAGAAAAAAAAAAAAAAAGGGGGGGGGGTTAACCCCCCCCTCCCCCCGCGCCAAGAGAGTAAGGCGCGAAAAGAAAGAAAAAATTCTTTTCATTTTTCTTCCGGGGAAGAATTTTACATGGTATTTTGACTTGTGTTTACTGAGAGAGAGAGTCAGAGGTGTGGTTGCGTGCGGTGCACATGATTGGCTTTGCATGTGGCTATGGATGCACAGACCGTCGTATGACAGCTTATTTCACTGATGATGTCAGTACCTGCTTCTTGGTGGTGGTTTGTTGTTATTGTTTGTCTATCTGGTCTGTTGTTGTTTGTATAATCATGTTTTGATACATACGTTGAATCATTCAGTACTAATTTCGTAGGTTAGCAACGGTACACAAATAGTTGGTTGACTGCAGGACCTGGATCAATAAGACAACTTGCCTGGGGTATGGTAGCAGGTCCCTGAGGAAGAGGTGGATGAGGGCGCTTCGGTTTAAAACCTTCTTTGCTCAGAGGGACAAGTGGGAATGGGTGACAGTGGGCAGGGAGAAATGGGGAAGTGAGGAAGTGAGCACTGCCAAAAAGCTGAAAAGTGAATACTGCTTGAAGATGAAAAGTGTTCAGCAAGGATTGAGGGGGAAGGAAGGAGAGAGTTGGAAGGGATGAGGGGGGGGGGGGGTATAGAAGGAGAGGGCAGGGTGGGGAAGAAGAGAGAAATGGGTTAAGAGCAGAAGGACTGGGGGGGGGGATAAAGTAAATAAAAATAGTAATAATAATGTTAAGAGACAAAATCAAGATAAGTAAGAACAAAGGGCTGTTATAGAGGAAAGTCAGTGTTTGATATTGATTCCATTTGGGTGGATAGTGCCAAGTTTGTGAATAAGGAGGGACTCTTGTTCTTTACGTCTTATAGAGGAAGATGAATTTTGCCAGACTGCAGCAATCTGCATGTGGGAGAGGTTGTGGCCGGAAGAACAGAAATGGTTTGCAATTGGTGTATTGTAACCGAGACGGACTGCTCGTAGGTGTTCTGTGAAACGGTCGTTGAGGGTTCTGTAGGTTTCTCCAACATACAGGAGGCCACAGAAGGAGCAAGAAAGAATGTAAACTACATTGCGGGACTGACAAGTGAAAGGGTTGCGTATGGAAATTTTGCCTGAGGGGCCACAGATGGTTGTAGAAGAGTTTAGGTGAGGACAGGTTTTGCATTTGGGTTGCTTGCATGGAGAATTGCCAGGTGGTGAGACTGTGTTTGTGGACAATTTTGAATGCACAAGAAGATCTCTGAGGTTGGTGTCACGTTTGTAGGCAACTAGTGGAGGCTGGGTGAAAATGTGTTTCAGGGAAGGATCAGTCTGCAGAATGTGGTAGTTCTTCATAAGGATGTTTTTGATGGCGAGGTTGTGAGGATGGAAGGTGATAGCAAGAACAGGCCTGTCGTCTGAGTGAGGAGTGATCTTTTGCTTAAGAGCAGTGTTTCTGGGAATTCTAGAGGCCCTTTGTAGGGCTTCTTGGCAAATGGGTTCAGGGTATCCACGTTCAAGGAAAAATGAGATCATCAGGGTAGATTGTTTGGCGAAATCGTCATCATCGCTGCAGATGCGTCGCAAACGAAGTAGTTGAGAGAAAGGAATGCTTGTTTTGGTGGAAGCAGGGTGACTGGAGGAGTACAGAAGGTATGAATGCGAGTCGGTGGGTTTGTAATGAACAGATGTGGTGAGGTAGGGTGAGTTGGGACAGATAGAGATTTTGATGTCAAGGAAGGAAATGGTAGTCTGAGTGATTTCAAAAGTGAATCTAAGAGCTGGATGAAATCCACTGACGAAGTCAATGAAGTTTTTCAGATCTTGGATTGGACAGGAGGCTGCACCGAGGCAATCGTCAATGAAGCGACGGAAAAAGTCTGGGAAAGTGCCTGTGTATTGTGAGAAGATCTTTTCTTCAATGTAGCCAACAAACAGGCAGGCGTAGCCAGGACCCATCCTGGTGCCCATGGCAACACCGCAATTCTGTTGGAAATGGTCAGCACCAAACTGAAAGTTGTTGAGTGTGAGAACAAGCTCAGCAAGACGGAGAAGAGTGGTGGTGGGTAGATTTCTGCTGTCTTTTGACAAGAAGTGTTTGAGGGCTGAAAGCCCTTCATGATGGGGAATGCTTGTGTAAAGTGCACAGAGTCCATGGTGAAGAGGTGACGGTGTTGGGAGCCAGGATGGAAGGAGAAATTTTGCAGAAGATCAAGAGTATGGTTTGTGTCCTTAAGAAAGGTGGGGAGGTTGGAAACGATAGGCTGGAGGATTTTGTCGAGAAACTGAGAGATCTGGACAGTGGGGCAGGAACAGGCAGAGACAATGGGGCGGCCTGGGTTATTTGGTTTATGTATTTTGGGAAGCAAGTAGAATTGGGAATCTTTGGGTTCAGAGACGACCAGGGAATGGGCTTCATTTGGGAGGTTTCCAGCGCTAATGCACTCGCGAATGGATTTTCTGATCAGGGTGTTATTGTTTTGGTTTGATGGGCTGTGAGAGTGTAGAATCTGGTGTTGGAGACCTGTTTTGGTTTTGACTGGTGAAGAGGTGTAGAATCTGGTGTCTGAGAGAACCCTCAACGACCGTTTCACAGAACACCTACGAGCAGTCCGTCTCGGTTACAATACACCAATTGCAAACCATTTCTGTTCTTCCGGCCACAACCTCTCCCACATGCAGATTGCTGCAGTCTGGCAAAATTCATCTTCCTCTATAAGACGTAAAGAACAAGAGTCCCTCCTTATTCACAAACTTGGCACTATCCACCCAAATGGAATCAATATCAAACACTGACTTTCCTCTATAACAGCCCTTTGTTCTTACTTATCTTGATTTTGTCTCTTAACATTATTATTACTATTTTTATTTACTTTATCCCCCCCCCCAGTCCTTCTGCTCTTAACCCATTTCTCTCTTCTTCCCCACCCTGCCCTCTCCTTCTATACCCCCCCCCCCCCTCATCCCTTCCAACTCTCTCCTTCCTTCCCCCTCAATCCTTGCTGAACACTTTTCATCTTCAAGCAGTATTCACTTTTCAGCTTTTTGGCAGTGCTCACTTCCTCACTTCCCCATTTCTCCCTGCCCACTGTCACCCATTCCCACTTGTCCCTCTGAGCAAAGAAGGTTTTAAACCGAAGCGCCCTCATCCACCTCTTCCTCAAGGACCTGCTACCATACCCCAGGCAAGTTGTCTTATTGATCCAGGTCCTGCAGTCAACCAACTATTTGTGTTCTTCATCAAGCTACCAACGACTGCTCCCTCCCCATCATGCCTGTTTCCTCTCCCCTCTTCCAACAAGTGAGCACTGCCTTCCACTTCCTTCCTACCATTCCTCGCTCTGCAGGTATGTTCTACTGTAAATCTGTCCTTCACAAGACAAGTACCTGCAGTCATCTCTCCTTTCTCCGCACCTGCATCAACAAAAAAGTCATCCCCCAAGGTTTCTGTTTAAAGTTTCATCCCTCTACTTTGTCGCCTCCTGCTCTCCGCTCTGTCCATTCTACTCTACAAAGCACCTCTTTCCGACTCATGAAGGACATTGTCAGATCTCACCAACAATCTATCCAACAAACAGACAAAAAACTGCAACAAACTCGCAAACAAATATCTGACCTTTGCACTCCCTCTATGACACATTTCATCATTTCAACAGTACGTTCAGCAAATGAAAAATTGTACAATAGCCTTAAACAGACCAAATCAAAAAAACTATCCAACCTGCTTTCCAGTCAACCTCAGCCACAGCCCCCTCAAACCTCATGTCACAAAAACCTTGTGGTCACCATTCCCGCTGATCTCCATTTGACAGACACACAGCGTCAAGTCCTCAATCGTGGGCTGAACTTCGTACCCACCAAACCCAAGGCCAATGGTTCTGACGCTTGTTTTCAGTGTCAGCGTTTCTTCAGGCGACTACGCCTCATGGCACATTTTGAAAACACTACCAACACCACCCCATCTATACCTGATCCTGACAGTGACCTCCCTCCCTTTCCTTCCCTCCCCAGCTCCTGGACCCCTCCCACAAACCAGTTTCCCTCTCTAGAATTTTACATCCAAACCTGTTCTCATCAAATCGCTGCTCTAAAACCCAAACCCCTCAGACACTCCAACATTTCCTCAGCAGAAGCTCAAGCTCTCAGAGAACTACGCCAGCGTAAAGACATTGTAGTCAAACCAGCTGACAAGGGTGGCGCTATTGTTGTCTGGCGGCGGGACCTGTACATCGCCGAGGCACTCTCCCAGCTCTCAGACACCAGATTCTACACCTCTTCACAGCCCAGTCAAACCAAAACCAATAACACCCTGATCAGAAAATCCATTCGCGAGTGCATTAGCGCTGGAAACCTCCCAAATGAAGCCCATTCCCTGGTCGTCTCTGAACCCAAAGATTCCCAATTCTACTTGCTTCCCAAAATACATAAACCAAATAACCCAGGCCGCCCCATTGTCTCTGCCTGTTCCTGCCCCACTGTCCAGATCTCTCAGTTTCTCGACAAAATCCTCCAGCCTATCGTTTCCAACCTCCCCACCTTTCTTAAGGACACAAACCATACTCTTGATCTTCTGCAAAATTTCTCCTTCCATCCTGGCTCCCAACACCGTCACCTCTTCACCATGGACGTCTGTGCACTTTACACAAGCATTCCCCATCATGAAGGGCTTTCAGCCCTCAAACACTTCTTGTCAAAAGACAGCAGAAATCTACCCACCACCACTCTTCTCCGTCTTGCTGAGCTTGTTCTCACACTCAACAACTTTCAGTTTGGTGCTGACCATTTCCAACAGAATTGCGGGTTGCCATGGGCACCAGGATGGGTCCTGGCTACGCCTGCCTGTTTGTTGGCTACATTGAAGAAAAGATCTTCTCACAATACACAGGCACTTTCCCAGACTTTTTCCGTCGCTTCATTGACGATTGCCTCGGTGCAGCCTCCTGTCCAATCCAAGATCTGAAAAACTTCATTGACTTCGTCAGTGGATTTCATCCAGCTCTTAGATTCACTTTTGAAATCACTCAGACTACCATTTCCTTCCTTGACATCAAAATCTCTATCTGTCCCAACTCACCCTACCTCACCACATCTGTTCATTACAAACCCACTGACTCGCATTCATACCTTCTGTACTCCTCCAGTCACCCTGCTTCCACCAAAACAAGCATTCCTTTCTCTCAACTACTTCGTTTGCGACGCATCTGCAGCGATGATGACGATTTCGCCAAACAATCTACCCTGATGATCTCATTTTTCCTTGAACGTGGATACCCTGAACCCATTTGCCAAGAAGCCCTACAAAGGGCCTCTAGAATTCCCAGAAACACTGCTCTTAAGCAAAAGATCACTCCTTCATCAGACGACAGGCCTGTTCTTGCTATCACCTTCCATCCTCACAACCTCGCCATCAAAAACATCCTTATGAAGAACTACCACATTCTGCAGACTGATCCTTCCCTGAAACACATTTTCACCCAGCCTCCACTAGTTGCCTACAAACGT
>CM065728.1:70045027-70105027 GCA_033310375.1 Conus canariensis | reverse complement strand
CGTCATCTTTTTCTGTACTCAGGTGACTGTGTTCTATACGTGTCCACATACCTCTATCCTTCTCCGCCGCCATATGCCTTTCGTCTGTTCCATGTGCTCATCATAGTGAACCACATGCAGGCAAAACGCCTCAATTGTCATATTGATTGTTTGTAATGCCTCAAGAAAACATATTTGTGAAAAAGTCAATGGTTATGTTTGTGAATGACATGAACGTTGTTTTGCATCCTGTTTTTGTGTGTTTATGTTCATTTTGGCATTTTTCCCCCGGTAACTCTACGATCTGTGTGAGTTGTGGCCCTTGGTTAGTGACAGCTGTTCCCATTCCTAAGTGTAAATCTATTGGGCAGACAACTCTCCAGCAGGATGTGACAGAGAGGTCCAGTTTCTTTTTAGCGTTCTACGTAAGGAGCAGGGTGGAAACGGTGTTCTTCTCGTTAACCAAATGAACAACACCTGCACAAACATTGTTGTGCTTAGTGAGAGGGGTGAGACGAGAGAACGCCACCTATCACCTGTCACCTATCACCTATCACCTGTCACCTATCACCGTCACCTATCACATTGTCACCTATCACCTGTCACCTATCACCTGTCACCTATCACCTGTCACTTATCACCTGTCACCTATCACTTGTCACCTATCACTTATCACCTATACGGAGTCATGAAGACCGTTGGGGCGCCACAGAAGACTTCGCAACCAGCTTCCTCCACTCCTCCCGGTTCTCAGACGCTCTTAGGCAGTTGCTGAGAGTGAGGCCAGTCCATGCACTGATGTTGTCCTCCCATCTCTTTCTCTGTCTTCCTCTTTTTCTGTCTCCTCGCACTGTTCCTTGTAGAATGGTTGGCAAGTCCTGTTGATCTTGATGCATGATCATACCATCTCATTTTCCTTCTTTTCACTGTGGACAACAGGTCTTCGTAAGGTCCAATGGCTTGCTTTACTCTGATCTGGACTTCCAAGTTGGTAATGTGGTCTGTGTATGAGATGCCAAGGATCTTGCGGAAGCATCTCATCTCTAGTGCCTGAATCCTGCTCTCGAGTTCAGCTGTCAGACGCATAGAGAAATATGGCAATGACCAGGGAGCGCATCAGTCTGATCTTGGAACTGATTGTGATGTTTCTGTCATTCCAGATGGATCTTAGTCTGGCTAGCGCTGCTGTCGTTTGCACAGCTCTGGAGAGCACTTCCGAGAGATCCCAAATCAGCTCACAAAGCCATCTCGCCTTCCTTGACGGGCCATTTTTGTCCGGTCCCAAATTGTTTGGACAGTTCTGAGGTAGCGAAAGTTTGCCTTTTCACCTGTTGACCTGTTAACCTGACAGCTGCTGACCCGCGTTTTGTTGTCACGTGAGCGAGGATTTCTTTTCGGTCTCTGCAGATTTGCCGGCCTGGAAACATCCCCACGGTACCCAAGAGAGACTGACAACCTAGTTTTCGTGGTAATCAGGTGTGTGCAACTTGTTAAATGGTAGTTAGGGTTAGTATTAATGGAATTATTTTTTCCTACAGGTGGTTTCCAGTTCTTTGTGAAGGCCAAACACATTAATTTTTTCCCTTGATTGATCTTGTGATTGACCAGACTTGACGAGACATAGGGTGACTGTAGGAAGTTGTGGTTAGGAATGTGTGAGTGGAGAGGTGGAGGAGAAGAATGGAGTGAGTGGATGGCAGAGAGAACATGTGTATTTGCATGTGATCGGGGAAAAGTGGTCAAATTAACTCAATGTATTATTTAAAAAAAAACGTTGTTTATCTTTTCCCTGAAGTATTATAATCATGTGAGTGTTGGTGAGCTCTGGACTGGAGGAATGAAAATTTGTGTGTACAAATGATTGGAAAATGTATTCTGATCCCTGTTGTGGACACGTCAAGTGATGATGACGTGGAAAAGTGAAAACATTCTTTTCTTGATAAAAAGGGACAAATGGAAATCGTTCCTTTATGTGTAATAATTGTATTCTTGGTACTTTGAAAAGGGTTACGTGAGGAAATCTTTTTCTTCAATGTAATCACTCATGGTGCTAATCGAGTAATTTTTCTATTGCAATGCACCCATTGTATTGAAACTTAGTAGACTATGTTATGGATAGTTTTTCCCAAATTCCAGTGAAACGTATTATGTGAAGAGTGGCTGCTAGTGACAAAACAAGGATGATAAATATGTAGGAAGTAGGCTAGGTAATCAAGGTAGTTATACAGTTCCCCAGGTGTTGGTGAGGCCCCTGAGTCCGGTCTGGAACTGATTGCCACCTGGTGTGGGGGGACAGCCGTGCCCCAGCCGCTGTCTCCGTCAAGACGACGTGGACAGGCTGACCGCCAGGTCAGTAGTGGACTTGTGTAGTAAAGGACCTCAGGATTCTCCGTCATGGCGACGTGGAGAGGGTGACCGCCAGGTCGGTAGTTCGACGTGTTTTTCTGCTGTGTGAGTGTGTACCTGTAGGATTCCACGAACTGTATTCGTGAGCAGCTCTGCTTGCCGTGTGAAGACTGTGACTTGGGACTTCGTTGCAGCCAGCTGTGTGGACTGTGTCTGTTGGGACACTACTGACGGTGCCAGCGAGGTCTGCACCCGAAAAGAAGAAAAATATTTAATGTTCAGTTTTGAGAGCGACAGTTGAAGCTTCCTGTGTTGTCGTATGCCTTTAGTGGTGGTGGCGTGTGTTGATTTTTGTGCCTGTTAATTTATATAATGGTAATATGTGTCTGTGGTGTTTTGATGGTTCAGGCAGCATATAAAAGAAAGAAACTTAACTTGTGTGTTGCCTGGCTGTCCATGTTCGTGGTGTGTGTGTGTGTGTGTGTGTGTGTGTGTGTGTGTGTGTGTGTGTGTGTGTGTGTGTGTGTGTGTGTGTATGTGTGTGTGTGTGTGTTAGGTCTTCAATTTAACGTCTATACACATTGTGATATTAGACGAACCTAATCTATAAGAATAACATTAACAGCAACAGCAAAAAATGGATAACTAACTATAAAACATTGAAGAATAACCGGTCATAACAAGGACGTTACTAAAACACCAGTTCCCATTTTACAAAACAGAAAAAATAGGACTTTGATGCAATGAAACAGCAATTTTACACATTAGTGATAAATCGGTTACAACTGTATCCAGAGAACAATTATGTAGAGGTGGTAGATGAGGTTTTAATTGCTTGCAGTGGAAAAGTATGTGGGAATTTGTTATCATTTCACCACAAAGGCATGTTATATTTCTGCAAAACTTTGTCTTAAAAGCGTTTAGTTTGATCTTATATATTAGCGAAATTATGATCCGAGAAAACGGCAAACTACATTGATAAAAAGAATGAAGTGTGTCAAAGTTTAATAGCTGGTTTATGCGTGTATCAAGAAAACATCCCGAATTTTGTTGTTTTTTCCTAAAATGTTTCCAGCATGCATTTTCTAGAAGACTGTATCCCTCATGGATAGACAATGGGATACTGATAACCTCCGACCCGCTAGTATTTTTCGCTCCCCGTTTTGCTGCTCTGTCTACTCTCTCATTAAACTGAATCCCACAATGAGAAGGAACCCAACAGAAACTAATTCTTGTACCCCTAATAATCAAGAAATGTATTAGGTGATGAATGTCTGTAATCAGATCTTGTCTTACTATAGGGTTTGTTTTACTTAGGGCGAATAAAACAGATTTTGAATCGACACAAAAGAGGACTTGGAATATTGGATTTGAAAAGTCAAGTAGAAAATACAAAGCCATTAGAATGGCAGTTAGTTCTGCTGTAAAAATTGATCTGTTTTTTCCAAGATAATAAGATTTTTCAATTTTCAATGAAGGAATTGTAAATGCTGCACCTGCTTCTTTGGTATCCAAAAGAGACCCATCCGTATAAATTTTAAGATGAAAGGGATACGAATTTTCAATATACTCTTTTACTATTTGGCCTATCAGGTTTTCATTGTCACTTTTTTTCATCGACGTATGGCTAATATCAAATGAAGCTCTTTGAAGTTCCCATGGCGGGCTGGGAGATGCGGGAAGTTTAGGTCGATTTATATCGTTGAAGTTAACTTTTGACTCACTGAATAGATCTGAAGTGAAAGTTCCAATAGTTGTGAGTGAAGAAATTGATTTTGCCCTTTTTGGGAAGCTAATGTCAGATCTCAAACTGACTTCATTCTCAACGTTGCTGTCACGTGTTGAGATTCGTAAGACATATTTAGCGACAGCTAGCCGTCGATGTTCATCTAATGGTAATACTCCTACTTCGCTATATGTTCCCAAAGATGGTGCATGATACGGCACACCAAGAGCCAGTTTGAAAGCTTTGCAATCCAAACTTTGCATCTTATTGAGTAAACTTTTCGGAGCACTGAAAAAGACTTCCTGCCCGTAAGAGAGTCTAGAACGTATCAGTGCCAATGCCAGCTGTTTCAGTACATTAGCATCTTGGCCCCAGTTTGTTGTGTGTGTGTGTGTGTGTGTGTGTGTGTGTGTGTGTGTGTGTGTGTGTGTGTGTGTGTGTGTGTAGTGAATAATCGTTACACGCATCCAAACTTTTGAAAGTGAGAGTCAGACAGTCATACACACAGCACCACACCATCCGTAACATCTTCGAATAAATGATAATTCATGACATTGATCATTCCTGACCATCGGTCACACTGACGTCGTTTTACTGTGACACAGTGACATAAAGTCTTTCAGCACATAAATGCAGACAACGCATACATCCAGTAAAGTTCCCAGGCGTGCAACGAGTCATTTTGTGCACGATGCTGAAGCTACAACACATTTGATAATCCATTCATGGAAAACAACAACTGAATTTTTAAACGACTGATTTTCTCTTTTCAAAACTTGTTCCATTTTAATACAACACACACACACACACACACACACACACACACACACAACACACACACACACACACACACACATACACACACACACACAAAATCATGTCGCTAAATGACACTTGATTCATTGCACAGCACAAAACAAATGTTAATGAATCCAACTACCTGAGGCAGTATTAACATATGCGTTACCCTGCACTTTGTGTTTGTGTTGCAGTGTGTGGATTTTGTCTGGGTTGTGGTAATGTTACAGTCTGGGTTGTGGTAATGTTACAGTCTGGGTTGTGGTAATGTTACAGTCTGGGTTGTGTGTGTAATGTTACAGTCTGGGTTGTGGTAATGTTACAGTCTGGGTTGTGGTAATGTTACAGTCTGGGTTAAACTCGTTTGCCTTTTCTTTCATGCAATCATACTTCGGTGTGTGTGTGTGTGTGTGTGTGTGTGTGTGTGTGTGTGTGTGTGTGTGTGTGTGTGTGTGTGTGTGTGTGTGTGTGCACGCGCGCGCGTGGGTGATTGTGTGTCTGTGAGTGCGTGCGTGCGTGTGTGTGTGTGTGTGTGTGTGTGTGTGTGTGTGTGTGTGTGCGTGCGTGCGTGCGTGCGTGCGTGCGTGCGTGCGTGCGTGTGTGTGTATGTGTGTGTGTGTGTGTGTGCGTGCGTGAGTGCGTCCATGCGTGCGTGGGTGCGTGCCAGCGTGCGTGCGTGCGTGTGTGTGTATGTGTGTGTGTGTGTGTGTGTGTGTGGTGTGTGTGGCGCGCGCGCGCGCGCGCGGGCGCATGCGTGTATGCGTGCGTGTGCGAGTATTAGTATGCGCTGACAGCAAAACAGTGACAGGTAATTCTATGTTCCGCAGCATGTAATTCATCCCTTTGCTGAACAAACTGTTGTTCACAGATGGAGCTCTCTGTGCAGCCCTCGTATCGTTCTTCATAAAGAAAACTTCAGTTACGGACAACCATCAAGAATGAATTTGATCGACAAAATTTCATAACAGAAACAATTAGCTGAAAAGAATTGTTTCGCAAACGTCAAGTCGTAATCGTTGTCTTAAACACACAACGTGCCTTGCTCTTAATACATACGTTTTGAAATGAGCGTTACTACTGTTGTTTTTAGAGTTTAATTCGCTTTATCCCTTGTGATGATAATGGCAATAATAATAGTATTGAAGAAAACTGAAAGAAACGATCAATACTAATGGTTATGGCAAACAAAAAAAATCATACTAAAAAAACTAACACACACACACACACACACACACACACACACACACACACACAGTAACGCGAGCTCGCACACACACGCACGCACACACACACACGCAAGGACGGACGCACGTACACACGCGCGCGCGCGCGCGCGCGCGCCACACACACACACACACACACACACACACACACACAACACACACACACACACCACACACAATATCCATTCCAAATATTGGAAAAATCATCGTCCCATGTTCTTATGACGTTGAAAATATGCCTTTACTTGATAAACGGAGGAACAATTGTGTAACCATCTATGACGACATCAACCCCAGAACTGGCAATCTGTGACGACCTCAACCCCAGACCTGACAATCTATGACGACCTCAACCCCAGACCTGACAATCTATGACATCATCAATCCCATAAGGCTTTATCAACATCAGCCAATACTTGCAAGTGGACAAACAGTACCGTCGCAATCTATGACGACGTTCACCACAGACTGACTGTGTAAAAACCACCCACGACTGATAGAAGGAGAAACACGATTGGCAGAATATCAGGAGACTAAAAGTCCAGACTGCCTCCGTCAAAATCAGCCTTTACTTATAAATAAGATAAATAACATGGTCACAGTCTCTACCGAAAATATCCCAGAACACCGTTAAAGAAATAACCGAGGGAAACCAAACTGTTAGTGTGTAGAGATGTTCCCCTCTGAGTGCATGTTTCAGTTTCAGTTTTCAGTTTCAGTTTCATGGAAGAGGTGTCACTGTGTGCGGACTGGTCCATATACGCTACACCACATCCGCTACGTTTTGAGACTAACACTGCGCATGATTTAAAGCTAATGGATAAATGAATTCTGCTGACTCGCATGTTTCAAAATGAGTGGCGTAACAGACTCACTCTTTGACCTCAGCTGCGGAAGGTATGTCACGGAAATATTGCCCAGTAACGCGATAAACTTTGTCACCCAATAAACATCAACCCCCAGAGACCCTCATTATGAATTCACTATGGTCAGTTAACTGGAACTAAACTGAACGCCAGGCGATTGATTTGACGTCACCACTGATGCTCACGTGCACCTGAACGTCTTCCTTCCCCGACCACAACCGGTACCTGACCTCTGACCCCCCCCCCCCCCCCCCAACACAGAGATATCCCCATGCCATACACCCTAAAGTCACATCCTCATCCTCATCCTCATCCTCATGAAGGCGTTAGGTATTCCCTACAACCAGCACCTGACCCCTGACCTCCCAACACAGAGACATCCCCATGCCATACGCTCTAATGTCACATCTCCTCATGAAGGCTTAGGTATTCCCTACACCCCAGCAACTGCTCCACTAAACCCCAACAGCAGGCCCATCCCACCATGCATACGCTCTAATGTCACATCATCCTCATGAAGGCGTTAGGTATTCCCTACAACCAGCACCTGACCCCTGACCTCCCAACACAGAGACATTTCCATGCCATACACTCTAATGTCACATCCTCCTCCTCATCATCATGAAGGTGCCAGGTCCATCCCTCCACCTCAGCGCCAGTACTGCTTCAACACTACAACCCCACGTGACCAAGCCACCACGTGACCACGCCACCACGTGACTAAGCCACTGCCCAGGCCACACGCCACAGTTAGGATTTTGCTCTGTAAAACACTATATAATCCATGTAAGCGTTTTGAGGCCTACCGTACATTTGAGCCAGCGTTTAATGTTAAATTGATAATTGATAAAAAGAACAACTCCCCACCAATTATTTCCCTTGTTTGGGGGGATCTTCACCGATGAAATCACAATCTTCAAATACATGACCTTCCCCTTAGCTGACACACATTTCAGGCTTTGCACTCACCCGTCACCCTATGTTTGCGCCAGCCTCAAATGCACAAAACAATTCCATTCCTTTGATTTTAATCTGTCCGCTGGGAACCACCTGGCTGTACCCCGATAGCCGTATGAAAGAAAACGAGGAGAATCAACTTTCAGGCACAATAAAGATTCTCAAAACAATCAAAACAATCAAATTGCGCCAGGCTATAAATACTCGACTCCTTAAGCAAGCCTTGGCACATCCATTTGTGGTGTGCAGCCACAGGACCTCCACCCTCACGCCCTCCCCTGAGTCCAGATCCGCCATGACCATGAAGCCAGAGAAGCTGCAGAAGACGTCTCCATAGACAGAGTTGGCCCCGCCGTCCCTCCGGACGAAGACCTGGTCGTCTTTCTCCAGGTGGGCCGTGGCGGTGACGGACCCGTCATCGTAGGAGTTCTCCGGCCCCCCGTCCACCGTCCCCACCCCCAGCGTGCGCGAGCCGTGCACCAGAGCCGCGCGGATGAAGGGCAGCTTGTTGTCGTTGACGATGACGAAGTGGAAGACGTAGAGGCCGGCGTAGGGCGCCGTGAAGACGCCGGTGTGGTTGTCGTAGCCGTCACCAAGGCTGGTGGTCAGCACGTCGAACACGAAGGGAGAAGCGATTCCCACGTGCACGTGCGTCTGGGACATGTGAGCGTTGAAGGCCACTGCACAGTGAAGGAATGGACACATCATCTGACCCCGACAGACCTGGATGCAGTAGTACCGACTCTGACCCCGACAGACCTGGATGCAGTAGTAACCGACTCTGACCCCGACACGACCTGGATGCAGTAGTACCGACTCTTCTTGTCAGTGGTTCAGCTTTTGTCCCAGTTCGAGTCAATTTTACTACTAATCGAGTCGAAATTCTTCATGTCCAGTGTGTGCAGTTTCCTTACCAGTCAAAAGAATTCACTGGGTAACTGCTGGGTGGTGAATGGTTCGAGTCCCATCAAAACATTATCTCTGAAAATTTTGGCCCTTGCCGTTTACTTAGGTCAGCTCATAGGTACCGCGAGTGCTAGTGACTCCAGTAATGAGACTGGGGCTACAGGGTCAAGTCCCATCTACTCACTAAAAATGCGTTTCGGAGTATCACCTCAGTTTTCTGATCAACACTGTAGGTACTTGTATCTCTCGGGTTTGGCACATATGAAAAGGAGCATAGAGCAACAACAACAAAAGAAAAAAAAAAAAAAAAGAAGAAAAGAAACAAGCGACCCAGTAGCATCATCGTCATTGTTATGTCATCATAAGTGTCGATTTTTATTGAGGAGACATTACTAGGTACGGTTTAGTCCATATACGCTACACCACGTCTGCTCGGATATGAGGGAATAGTGAGCACGGGCTAGAGCTGGATAAACAAAGAAAGGAAGAAGGACAAAGAAAGATAAACAAAGAAAGGAAGAAGGACAAAGAAAGATAAATAAAGGAAGGACAAAGAAAGATAAACAAAGGAAGGACAAAGAAAGATAAATAAAGGAAGGACAAAGAAAGATAAACAAAGAAAGGAAGGACAAAGAAAGATAAATAAAGGAAGGACAAAGAAAGATAAACAAAGGAAGGACAAAGAAAGATAAATAAGGAAGGACAATGAAAGATAAACAAAGAAAGGAAGAAGGACAAATAAAGATAAACAAAGAAAGAAAGAAGGAAAGATTTGGACAAGACATAGCAGATATCTGATCTGTTTTCAGACCCACTGGTCAGACCTTGAGTGCCTAACTGACTCTGCGCCCGTTTTCTCTCTCTCTCTCTCCCTCCCTCTCTCTCTCTCTTCTGTATGTGTGTGTGTGTGTGTGTGTGTGTGTGTGTGTGTGTGTGTGTGTGTGTGTGTGTGTGTTTGTGTGAAAAATGTCGCGATCTGTGCCTTGCAGTCTGTCTGTCTACTGACCTATTTTTCTTCCTGTTTCTCTCTCTCTGTCTCACTATACGTCCGTCCGTCAGTATGTCTTTTTCACTCTCCCTCTCTGCCCGTCAACATCTTCACCTGTCCGTTTGTTTTTTTCCACGTGTATCACGTGTATCATAATCAACTTGATGATTGTGGACACTCTACGGAAAGAACGAAAGAAAGTGTAAGCTTATTTTGATTGTTTCTTTGTTGAATCATCTTAGATACGTGGATATTCGTTTTAAATTTAAGAACAGGCCTATATGCTTCAAGATTTTCACACTTCTCTCCCGTACTTCGTGCACTCGTTTAAAGACCCCACCCCTCCCTTTCCCCATTCATTCTTTCTTTCTCCCCTCTCCTGGGCCGGGCAGGATGAAAAAAAATCACCCATACTGATGTTGCACTCCTGGTGGTAAATTGTTTCTGTCTTGTCTCATCATGCCCTGTACTGATGTTACACTCCGGGTGGTAAATTGTTTTTGTCTTGTCTCCTCATGCCCTGTACTGATGTTACACTCCGGGGGGTAAATTGTTTCTGTCTTGTCTCATCATGCCCTGTACTGATGTTACACTCCGGGTGGTAAATTGTTTCTGTCTTGTCTCCTCATGCCCTGTACTGATGTTACACTCCGGGTGGTAAATTGTTTCTGTCTTGTCTCATCATGCCCTGTACTGATGTTACACTCCGGGTGGTAAATTGTTTCTGTCTTGTCTCATCATGCCCTGTACTGATGTTACACTCCTGGTGGTAAATTGTTTCTGTCTTGTCTCATCATGCCCTGTACTGATGTTACACTCCTGGTGGTAAATTGTTTCTGTCTTGTCTCATCATGCCCTGTACTGATGTTACACTCCGGGTGGTAAATTGTTTCTGTCTTGTCTCATCATGCCCTGTACTGATGTTACACTCCGGGTGGTAAATTGTTTCTGTCTTGTCTCCTCATGCCCTGTACTGATGTTACACTCCGGGTGGTAAATTGTTTCTGTCTTGTCTCATCATGCCCTGTACTGATGTTACACTCCGGGTGGTAAATTGTTTCTGTCTTGTCTCATCATGCCCTGTACTGATGTTACACTCCGGGTGGTAAATTGTTTCTGTCTTGTCTCCTCATGCCCTGTCCTCATAATAACCTGTCCTTACCTTGTTTGGCGGCGTGCAGCGTGACGTCACGGACCTGCTGGTTGATTGACGTCACGTTGGTCCACAGGTCGGTGACGGAAGTGGCCAGGGAGGAGACCTCTCCCTGCACGTGCCTCCCGGTGTTCTCCACAGCCGTCAACCGCGCCTCTAAAGCCTGGATCTTGGAGGCCTGCTGCTGCAGCATGTTCTGCAGTTCCAGTTCCGTGGTAGTGGTGGTGACAGCCACTGATGCCGTGCAGATAAAGACGAGGAGGACCAGCATGTCTGAGACGGAGAGGATAGTGAACAAGTGTTGTTGTAAAGGGTGACAGGCCAAGGTTGACTGTTCGGATGAAGCAAGCGGTACAACAGTGAATGACGGAGCAAGGAGTGTGGTCTTTATATCCATGTCTTACAGGGTGGGCGTGTTTCCTGCCGCCCACATTCTGGAGGTTCCAGGTAAACTGCTGGCTGTCGGTGGTGGATCCTGGTTTCCAAGAGTCGTGGGGGTGAACACACCTGGGGTGGGAGAGAGAGATAAACCGTGGGGCGAACCACGTGGATTTAAGGAGGTCTGTGGTTAAATAAGCCGTGATCATACCCGCGTATGTCGTCTCTCTCTCTCTCTCTCTCTCTCTCTCTCTCTCTCTCTCTCACATGTTTTGGAGAGATGGGGTAGGGTTGGAGAGAGTTGACTGATAGTGAGAAAAGCTAAGTAATGGAAGAGAGAGAGAGAGAGAGAGAGAGAGAGAGAGAGAGACAGAGAGACAGACAGAGAGAGAGAGACAGAGACAGAGATGATGATGATGGATGGATCTTTATTTCCAAGGGTAACAGGTAAGCACACACATGCTTTTTTTCATCCAGCCCTTGCCCCGCTAACGGACTAACTAAGCATGCCTAGCGACTAAAACTATTCTGGTCACTTTTTCTTTACATACATATAATACACACACATTTATATATTCATATATATATCTATATGAATATATAAATGTGTGTGTGTATATAATATAATAATAATGTATGTAATATATAAATGTGTGTGTGTGTGTGTGTGTGTGTGTGTGTGTGTGTGTGTGTGTGAGAGAGAGAGAGAGAGAGAGAGAGAGAGAGAGAGAGAGAGTGATTGATTGATTGATCTTTAGTACGCAAGGATGAAGATTTTTGGCCAAAGCCTAGTCTTACAATCTGTCCTTGTCATGCATACATCATTTCAACACATATCATTCATACTGACAATTCAACATAGCAACATCGTAATCTAACTCTACAATGATAAGCAAACTAGAGAGAGAGAGAGAGAGAGAGAGAGAGAGAGAGAGAGAGAGAGACAGAAGACAGACAGCAGACAGACAGACAGAGACAGACAGAGAGAGAGAGAGAGTTTGTGTTGATTTAATCTCTTTCACTTGTCCGTGCACAAGCCACGTGACTTGTTCCTGGCTCTGGGGACAGCGTGTACCGAAGGTCGCCAAGTGCTGGCGTCTCTGGCTGACCACAGCCCACGTCCACCATCTCCTCGGCCCCGTGTGGCCAGTTCCTGTCCAACGAATGGCCAGCACGCGGAATGCGGTGGTCAGGGATCAGCAACAGGACAGGGATGGTGGGCAGGGGAGATCACCGTGGATCAGACCAGCGGATCAACCCGGATCTGTCATGTCTTATCTCCCCCTTGGCTTACGTCGCCAACATGAAGGAAGTCCGCAGCAGAGGTATTTAATGGCACGTACATACGTACACATGGGAAAACAAATCTTCACACACACACACACACAGAGTCACACACACACACAAGAGAATCACGTACACACACACACACACACAGAATCACGCACACCACACAACACACACACACAGAACCACGTACACTCCCCCCCCCCCCCCCCCCCCCCCCCGGCAGACTGCATTATACAGGGACTTAAAGAGTATTAGGGAGAATTAAAGCGAAGGGGCGTAATACTTTGTATCACTGGACGACAAATTATTTTGTGCGTCATCTGTTCCCCCACCCTCTCAGTTCCGGTTCTCCTCCCCTCTCTCTGTCTTTCTGTGTGCGTGCGCTTGTGTGATGTGTGTTTGTGAGGTGGGGGGGGGGGGGGGGGGGTTGGTTAAGGGGGAGGGGGAGGAAGAGCCGCGTGGGAGAGGGGGGAACCATCATTTCTCACCCGGCTGTTTTGAAATGTATGGAGACCCGTGTGCCCTAAATTTGCTCTTGGTGTGCTTTTCAACAAAATGTGCGTATTTTCTTCAAAGAATGTGTATAAATTTTCCATATTTTTGTCAAAGCGAGTGCGCGTGTGCATGCGTGCGTGTCGTGCGTGCGCGCGCGCGGGTGTGTGTGTGTGTGTGTGTGTGTGTGTGTGTGTTGTTTGGGTGTGGGTTCGTTTTCATCTGCCATCATTATCTGCCGCAGATGAAAAAAAAGGCTTGGTTTGGCACCTGAGAACAAACTTCCCAGGGTCTCACTGGCACCTTCGGGTGTATATCTTTTCTTCTTCTACATGTTGGCACAATAAAAGAAAATCTTAAATGAGGCAGGGAACAGTGAACAGTAAATAACAAACAAGTAGGGGTGCTCTGGCTCCCATGATGAAATAAAACCACGCCCATTACTCCAAACAAATGCTGCCTACGACACTGAATCGACAAGCAGACATTACAACATGGAGCACACAGGAGAAACAAAGAGACATCCCCTGCATGTTGTTGATGAAGCAGACATAGCCAAATGTAAATTTGCACACAAGAGTTGTCGCTTTCTTTGTTAGAGCACACCTAATCATCTCCATGGTTTGAGTCGGCAAGTGCAATTGCTGCTTGCGAACTTTGTCTTAAGATTTTTAATAAAAACTTTTTTTTTCTTTCTTTTTTTGAACTTCATGTTACTTGTTGCAGTTTTGTCAAACGTGTACAAAATACGCAAAAATCGTAAGGGTAGACAGGTCTGAATCATACAGTATTGGAGCAGTGAAAGGCAGGTCTGAATCATACACTATTAGAGCAGTTAAGCAGGTCTGAATCATACACTATTAGAGCAGTGAAAGGCAGGTCTGAATCATACACTATTAGAGCAGTGAAAGGCAGGTCTGAATCATACACTATTAAGAGTGAAGGCAGTCGAATCATACACTATTAGAGCAGTGAAAGCAGGTCTGAATCATACACTATTAGAGCAGTGAAAGGCAGGTCTGAATCATACACTATTAGAGCAGTTGAAGGCAGGTCTGAATCATACACTATTGGAGCAGTGAAGGCAGGTCTGAATCATACACTATTAGAGCAGTTTAAGACAGGTCTGAATCACACACTATGGAGCAGTTGAAGACAGGTCTGAATCATACACTATTAGAGCAGTTTAAGACAGGTCTGAATCACACACTATTGGAGCAGTTGAAGACAGGTCTGAATCACACACTATTGGAGCAGTTGAAGACAGGACTGAATCATACAGTATTGGAGCAGTTGAAGACAGGTCTGAATCATACAGTATTGGAGCAGTTGAAGACAGGTCTGAATCATACAGTATTGGAGCAGTTGAAGACAGGTCTGAATCATACACTATTGGAGCAGTGAAAGACAGGTCTGAATCATACAGTATTGGAGCAGTGAAAGACAGTCTGAATCATACACTATTGGAGCAATTAAAACCGTACACCAACAAAACAATCAAAGCCATACATTGACAAAATCAGGATCACCCTGGAACAAGCACAAATGTACATTCTTCCGGACAAGCATCCCAAATGACCAGTCCAACACAGAGACCCTTTTGGAGTGAGTTTACTGGACACCAGCATGGTTGAACATCGGTGTAACTGCTTGGACAGAACTCTCCTAACAACACTAAGCCAGCAGAAACTGTATGAAACGACAACAACAACAACAAACAACAAACAGTGGCTCAAGAAAACCTGATCTGCATGAGAGAACTCCTTGTCACATCATACCCGTCATTGTTTCCTATCTGGTGATGCTCTTTGCCACCCTAACATCCCAGCATATTTCATTTCTTTTGGGAAAAAAAATCACACACACAACTCAATGTGAACAGTGCCAATTTAAATCAACTTCAAGAGTCTTACGACACATTTTGATGTCCACTGTTGGCTGGCTGTATGCCGTTTATAATAGTGTTTGCATTTAAAAAGAATTACAAATAATTGGCAAATGTCATAATACAACTTACAATTAATTATTCAGTTCATTTCCTCACTTGCTGGTATTCATGTCACTGTTTTTGTGTTTGAGAATTTGTGTTGTTGACATTTTAAAAAATTTCTGAATAATACCTGATTTGGGCTTCAGTTACAGACCAAAAAAGTGATATCACGTGACTGTTGAAGTGTCAGACCAAACAGGGATAGAACTGTCAACATTGTGTGTATCATTTACTTTGAGCAATTGAATCTTGGCTATGGATTCGAAGAATGGGATAAATGAAGATGGTGAAGCTATTTCAAGACAATATATTGCACCTGTAATTTGGATGTTTCAATGCTGAAATGATATATGCTAAATCTGAGACACAAATAATTAGTGCAGAAATGAACAAGTCATTCATCTGGCAGAATTCCTTGGTACCTGAACTACAGTGAACAAGTCATTCATGTGGCAGAATTCCTTGGTGTCTGAACTACAGTGAACAAGTCATTCATCTGGCAGAATTCCTTGGTGTCTGAACTACAGTGAACAAGTCATTCATCATCTGTGCCAGTATATCTGAAATTTGGTACTGAACTACAGTGAACAAGTCTTCATTGCAGAATTCTTTTTTTTTGGCAGAATTCCTTGGTGTCTGAACTACAGTGAACAAGTCATTCATCTGGCAGAATTCCTTGGTGTCTGAACTACAGTGAACAAGTCATTCATCTGGCAGAATTCCTTGGTACCTGAACTACAGTGAACAAGTCATTCATCTGGCAGAATTCCTTGGTACCTGAACTACAGTGAACAAGTCATTCATCTGGCAGAATTCCTTGGTGTTTGAACTACAGTGAACAAGTCATTCATCTGGCAGAATTCCTTGGTGTCTGAACTACAGTGAACAAGTCATTCATCTGGCAGAATTCCTTGGTATCTGAACTACAAGGGACCTGCACAAGAAAAGTCATATCTTACTGCTCACACTCAACCACCACAAAACTCTACACTTTCCTTCTAGGCCCCCATCTCTCCCATAACCCCCCAACCTTTTCCATTACCATGTCAAACAGAACGTAAGTAAATGACAATCCAACCTAGAAAAAGAAACCATGAACATAGTGAAGAGTTTCTGGCTCAGTACAATTCTACACATTCTCTATCATACAAAATGCTAAAAAATATTACAGGCACATGAAAGTATTGTGAACAAATCATACACCCAGAGCAAAGAACAAGAGCCAGCTAACAAATCACACTATCAACTCCTGAGTGCCGGCCAAATGGAAATGCTCCAGATGAAAATCCCACTGGCTGGATGAAAACAAAACCAAACACAATGTGCACTATCAACTCCTATCAGCAAATACAAATACACATAACTGAGTAAAAACCCTACTGTAGATTCCTGTGATCAAAGTACAAAACTCATGTAACTAAATACAATTGCTTTTTATAGGATCTAGGCAGTGACGAAATAAAATGGAAATAAAAATGAAAGCTGAAGAGTTTTTGGAAAACACACACGCACGCACACACACACACACACCACACACACACACACACACACACACACACACACACACACACCACACACACACACACAAGAAGGTATTGAATGCAGAGAGGAGTTTACAACAACAACAACAAAATGGAAAACAATAAAAAAAATCAAAAGAGGAGGAATCATGGTGCAAAACTGTAGTATCAGAAACTGTGACAGGGACTGGCAATAATCTGCCTAAGCCTTTTGGTCTTTGCATATCCCATCCATACATCAACTGGTCCAGTTTAGTTTTTGTGGTTCTTTGTTGTGAGTATTCTGCATGCGCCAGGTGATATGTGATATTATAATGTTTACTCTTCACACTAAAAACAATCCTGTACTTCATTTGTATTTCTGTACAGATTTTTTTGCAAGTGTTAATAGTATTATAATCATGCATTTTTAAACTGTAAGGGAACTGAGTTTTGATTTGTGCAACTACTCTGCTGACTTTTCCTCCAGTTAGTATGCATGTGTTTCAAAACAGTTGTGCTCATAAAACTTCCGGGTTAAGCAAATATCTTGTCTGGGTCAAAATTATCAAATTCATTGAAGATTTCATAAGCAAATGTCGGTCTCCTCTTTTTTTTTTTTTTTTTTTTTTTTTTTTTACAAAATGAGCACCAGTTTAAACCTTTTCATCTTTCTAAGTAATACCCACTCCATCAATCACAGATCAACTCAAGTTATTCTCTGGGTTGGTTTTTCAACAGCAACTAATCGTTTTTTGTTTTTATTTTACAAACAGGTATTAGAGAGAGTTACCATATTCATGATTTTGTGTTACCAGTGCTTTGGAAAGTCTTTAACAGGTATATTTATTGACATATTATGACCTTTCACTTTTTTTTCTTTTTATCAGTCCCACTGTTCAGTGCTAACATAAGACATTTACAAGGCAAGTTCTAACACCTACTCACAGCGTTTTACAAAATTGACAATAAACTTACATCCAATCATTCCACGGCTTGTACTTTACATATACAGTGACATACACATACAATGCACAAAGTCCTAACTCTACTTACACATACTCTACAAATAATTATGCAAGGATTCTGTACACTATTTGCTATGGGAGAGATGAATTTTAAGCCTGTCTTGAATTTAGTTAGAGAATCGGAGAGTCTAACAGACAGACGAACTTTTATTCCGTGTGGCTGGCGTTGGCAAAAAAAAAAAAAAAAAAAAGACCCATCTCATCAACATAAGGTCACAGCAGAATAGTTCAGAAATCAAGAACAGGTGTCCAGGTCACCCTACAGAGGAGCTGTAAAAAAACAGACATTTTACCTGCAAATGTTTCGCTACTGGTATCTACGGTAATAGAAACAAAAGGTTTGACTACAAAAATCTAATGAACATGTTTTACCACAATGCAGTGATCAGAGACAAGTTGCATTCAAGTCACAGTTCAACACTGCATAAAGACGAGTAACAGGAATATGCCAACAGAGGCATACATCACTGTACATATCTACACAGTGTCTTGTGAGTTGTGTCAGTTTTACTGCCCAGATAAATTACAGGTACTGTGCACTTATATTCAAGACATAGGTGATGAACAAACACTGATGAATCTAATTTTCCACTTCAGAATTATTTTTCATCATTTTCAAAAAAAAAAAAAAGCAAAGTTGTATTCTGGTGATATTTACAATGTTAACAGAAATGTCAACAGATCCATGAAATACTATCAATATATTCTTATCATATAATGGAGGTGATTATGCACGCACTGTCTTCAAGAACATTCTGTAGAACCATGAAATGCTATCAATATATCTATGCCATATGCTTGAGGTAATGACATGCATCATTGTCAGAAACATAAGTAGACCCATCAAATATTATCAATGTATCTTTAAGTTAAGGGTCTGCTTCGTTCTCTTTCTTTTTTTTCTTTTTTTTTTTTATCAAAAAGTGATTTAAAGATCAATGGCATGACAAACTGAATGGTACTACAGTTGGTGAAGAAGTTGGGGAGGTGGGAGTGGGAGGGGTGGGGGGGGGGGTGAGAAGCAGAAGAGTGAAGAATAACTAAATACATTTATTTCAATATTGATTTAAGGCTTACCAATTCAACCAGCGTTAAATCACAGAAATAAAATCACAGACGTGGTGACAGAGTTTAACTGGACTATCATTCATTATTCCAGTGAAAATCCTGTTGTTGAAGTAATCATTGCACATTCAGACGTTCCACATCTAACCAATTCCTTAAGCCAGAGACCAATGAAGCAGCCACCATCACCACTGACACACACAACATCACCTTTTTCGGGCCAGTGGACTGCTCATACTTCTGCATTGTTGCCTCTCTAGCATCAGGCTTGTATGTGTACAAAAGATAGCAAAACATGTGCACAATAGTAACGATGCATTGTATAAAGGATCACACCAACTCTGTGATCATTCAATGGCAGTCGTCAGCCAAAAGGGGTGGAGTCATCACAACAGGTCCCAAAACAGCAAAAACAAATCCAAACAAATACAGTCTCAAAACACAAGAATAGTGCAACCTTTCCTTTCACCTTGACTCAATCAGATCAACATCAAAATGGTGTGATTGAAGTAGATGGCTCGTGACCTATTTCCCCAGCCTGAACTGCCGAAAATCACCTACATACATAACAAGCACCTCTGGTTGACAAACCTTTGAACTTCAAGAAGAGTTCAAAGGAACAAGAATTTGAAGACTTTTTCTTTCTGGTCATGCAACCCATACAGGTATCCATTACACGAAAAATGAAAACTGCTGTTCACAGACCACGAAGCCATACACCCACACCTGATCACACCAAACACACAGGTCCAATCCCAGTTTTTCTGCTCTAGCCCATCAGTTGAAACTTGAAAAAAACACAAACTCAAGAATACATTTTCTTTCAGTGACCTCCACCATACTGGAACGTACATACAGGACAAACTCAACGTTAAATGAAATCCAGATTATATATTAAGAAAAAAAAATGTAAAAACCACAAATGGGAGTAATTGTTACACAGCTGTCCAGAGGTTCCAAGTGTTACCCTTCAAGTTATGAAAAGTATGAGAGGTGGGGCAGGAGGCATGAGGAGATGGGAAGTATCACAAAAATGGATCTGACAAACTAGTACTTATGTGTGAGAGGAATCCCCTTTCAGTATAACTTGGTTCCCTCCACGCAGTTGTTTTGATCTCTCACATGTTTATGTCTTCTGTCTCCTTTGCCACTCATGCTATGGTGCTGTCTGTTAAAGAAGACACTCTCCCCACAAACTGTTATGAGAAAATGGTCAAGTTTTTCGATGACCTCAAAGAGAGATCCCACAGAAACGGAATGCAGGAGGAAAGGTGGTTTCTTTTATCAAAGGAAGAACAGTTTTCAAAACATCATCATTAAGGTTGGGGGAGAGGTGAAGTGTATGAGGGGGGTGCATGAGGGAGGAGGGGGTGTGGAAGAAGGGTAGAAGGGCTGGGAACTAGGAAAGTGAAGCCCAGAACACCTGGGGCCTAACCCACACCTCCCATCTACCCTTGATTGATGCAGGGCTGATTCTAATGTTTTGACAGGACTTCATCCCCAACCACAGACACCCATCCCTCTTCTAGCAGTGCCTGGTGCTCACTGGATGGACATGATTGACGCAGGGTTGATTCTAATGTTTTGACAGGACTTCTATCTCCCAACCACAGACACCCATTCCTCTTCTAGCAGTGCCTGGTGCTCACTGGATGGACATTTTCCATTTTCCAGGTTGTAAGAGTATTCAATATGATCAGATCTCATCACTAGGGTCTTGGGAAAGAAAGTTCTCCTCATTTTTATTTTGGTTATTATACTTATTACAGTGATTAGAATCCATTACTACTGGACTTGGTGGTAATCTTCTTTTCCATTTTCCAGATCACTGTGGTAATGTCACTTGCAGTCTTGACAGAAAATCTTTTAAAAACATTTTCAGGTCACTTTAATGATCATAGTGAGCAGATTTCCTAACTGGCTGTTGCAGGATGGACATTTTTTGTCATGTTATCCTGTCCACAATAATTATCATCGGGCTTCGTCCCTTTCTTCAGTCTATGCGCTCAAAGAATGAGTCATACATTTACTGTTTTACTGTTAATTAACGAGGGAGATGAGAGAGAGAGAGAGACAGAGAGAGAGAGAGACAGAATGACTATGGAGAGAGAGAGAGAGAGAGAGAGAAAAACAGAGAGAGAGAGGAGAGAAGAGAAGAGACAGAGAGAGAGAGAGAGAGAGGGACAAGACACAGAGAGGAGAGAGAGACACAGAGACACCAGAGAGAGAGAGAGAGAGAGAGAGAGACAGAGACACAGAGAGAGAGAGAGAGAGAGACAGAGACACGGGAGAGAGAGAGAGAGAGAGAGAGAGAGAGAGACAGAGACACAGAGACAGAGAGAGAGAGAGACAGAGACACAGAGGAGAGAGAGAGACAGAGACAGAGAGAGAGAGAGAGAGCATGTACAAGAGAAACAAAGTAAGGAGGAGGGGGACAAGACAACAGCACAACACAGACGGGAGTGACACAGAAATAGAAACTGGGGGGAGGGATGGGGGCAGAGGGGGGGAGGGAATGCTCATTGTGAAAACATGCTGACATATCAGTATTAAGAGTCCAACAAAGTCAGGGACACACAATTCCAGACACAGATGTAAACAGTTTTCAATGGAGTTCAGTGAACATGAACCTCTAGACATGCTAACTTGGTGTACACAAGCAAATTTTGCATTTCCGACCAAAAAAGATCCTCTCTTTTCTGTTCTAAAATTTCCCAGTTGATGCAAGCAGATAAACATGATATATCACTTACAATGAATAAACATTCAAGTGCGAGCTACACAAAATTTTCTAGTCATGACCTGTTGAGCATGAAGATAAAAAAGTCAGTTTTCTAGCGTTTTTTGCACACACACACACACACACACACACACACACACACACACACACACACACACACACACACACACTCACTCACACACAATTTTCTTGAAAATATCAATTGCATTGATTATGGCTTGCTGCAAAAAGCTACAGACATGGCTGTGACATAGACAGGCTATCAGTGATGTAGTGTTGTCAAAGAATTGTTGATCTGACATAAAACATTAACTTAATATAAACAGCACTTACAGAATTGTGAAAACTGCAGTCTGTCAAACAACACAGTTATGATACTCATGAAGAAGATGACAAGAATTCAGACACAGACTTCAGCTTCATAGTCCTACACCCGGCTCATTCAGACATTAACATGCAGTCTCCATCACGATCATTTCTGGTCATGGTCAGTAGGTTCTGCTGTGAACGCTAGCAACAATTCAAATTTGAACTTCAAATGAACTACTTTCAACCTAGGTTTGCGTCATTAGGAATGCCGCTGTTCAAAATAATTCTGGTGAGCCTAGTGATAGTCTAGCCTTCTTCGATTTCTTGGATATATACATAATTTGTTCTGAATTTCACACACAACTTGTCACTTTGTTTAGTACAAATGGCGGCTACCAAGATTAGTTTCTTTGATCTTCTGAAATGCATGCCAGAGTCCACACCTATATCAGTCACACACCTACGAACAAATCAAAGTGAAATCCAGTCATGACTAGCATTCCATTTTTCTGTTTACTTTTGCATCACCATTTCAACAAAACAAGAGGATTCAACTCATTACATGCAATATGAAACAACCCGTGTTTCCATGGCATGCTGCACTTACCTACATTATGGGGAATGCATAAAAAACAGTTTATACATTCAGGTGACACCCCCTCACTTCCCTAAAGCCATGGACACATCACAGGCCTCAAGGCCTACCCTGACGCCATGCTTCACTTCCCTAAGGCCATGGACACATCACAGGCCTCAAGGCCTACACTGACACCATGCTTCACTTCCTTAAGGCCATGGACACATCACAGGCCTCAAGGCCTACACTGACGCCATGCTTCACTTCCTTAAGGCCATGGACACATCACAGGCCTCAAGGCCTACACTGACGCCATGCTCCACTTCCTTAAGGCCATGGACACATCACAGGCCTCAAGGCCTACACTGACACCATGCTTCACTTCCCTAAGGCCATGGACACATCACAGGCCTCAAGGCCTACACTGATGCCATGCTTCACTTCCTTGAGGCCATGGACACATCACAGGCCTCAATGCTTCTGCACTTCACACACCGGTCTGCTGAATGGCCTGCAACCATGACAACCTAGACAGGCCAGAGATGTCGAGATGGGGGTGCTGGTCAAAATCCAAGTGAAGGGAACACTGACTTGCCAGTTACCCACTTTTAGAGGTGGGGGTGTTACCAGAAAATAAATGATGGATGGAAGGGGATGGGGAAAGAGGAAAAGGGTGGGGGAGGGAGGGGTCATGAGTAAATCAGCTTATGCGTGCAAATATTTATCCACTAAGCTGAAGTCTGCTCCCAGTTGAAATGGGATATAGGACTGGAATGCTCAAATCAAGGCCTTCTCTTATGTAAGCCTTCCAGGTATGTCACAGTTAAATCATTATTCAGAGATGGGGGTACTGGTCAGTCCAAATGGAGCGGGGTATATTGACGGAGGGCATAATGAAGGAATCCAGGGGAGTAAGGGAGGTGGGGGCAGAGAGGCCCTGATAATAGTAACCCCAACGAAAGAGATGTTTGCAGCACTGTCTTGTGGTCTGGCATCACACAGTGCCATCATCACCCACAGTGGCTGGGGAGTTCACAGCAACACTGAAATAAGCATGCAGGCTGCTTGTTCCCTTAGTCTCCTGCTCTCCAGGTGAGGTCAGGTCCCACTCATCACCTGCTCCCAGGCCAGTGGAGAGTTCATGTCAATGTCTCTGGCACTGGTGGAGTTGGGGGAGGGACTGTGGGGTGGGGAGGGGCAAGGTATGTGTGACAGAGCGTAGCATTAGTGCAGCGTGTTGGCAAGCGGTGTATTGTGTACGCTGTATCAGCATGTGCAGTGTTGATGTCACAACAGCAAGTTCCCACTGACTGTTGGTGGTTGACTGTCACAGGACAAATACCTGAATGTGGTTGTGCATGCACTGGGGGAGGGTTCCGGTGGGAAATGAGGAAGGGGTGAAGAAGGGAAGGATACAGGGGTTGGGGTGTTGGACACAGTGGCATGAAACTAATGCCAGACAGACTGAGTCATCAGAGCAGACACACATGTCCCCAACCGTCTAATATCACTATGTGGATAGACGTTAAATTGAAGACAACAACAACAACAACATGTCCCCAGTCAAGTCACACCACAAAATCTCTCTGAAGACTATCACAAGATTATACCGTCCCCTCTAACACACAGCGAGCCGAGGTGATAACAGCTTGTGGTGTGACTGACTCTGCTACATCTTCACACAGCATGGGACAGATCTTTGCCCAATCTTGGGTGCCTCAGAACAAACTATGTTATTCTATTTAACACGGTAAAAACCATGAAAGTAGCAACATCACATTTAGCAACACTGAAAAGGCAGATACTCTAAGAGATGGCTGAAAAATCATGAATAGTTTCATCGTAAAAATGTAATTATGAGGACATCAAGAAAATTACCATTTCAATCTTAGAGCAATTAAATTAAAAAAAAGCAATAAAAGTATGCGTCTCTGTCAGTCTCTCTCTCTCTCTCTCTCTCTCACACACACATTCACACACACACACACATACACAGACACACACACCACTGCATATTTCCTCAGTAAATGCATGCTGTCTAAATCCTGCAGACAACACAGTGTTCACAGCTTTGCTTCACCATCACCTGTCCTGGATACCAGCACTGTCATGTCCAACAGTTCCATCACATCGAAGATCAAGACTGAAGGCCTGAACCCTCTTATGACACTCGAGTCCTGCTGTCTCACCTGCATATCCTCTTCACCACAACAGCATGAGGGAATGCTCACCGATACAATCAACTATAGATGAAAAAGTCACCAGGAAAACCAAGACCTCTCAGCTTCACCGTCCATTGTGCTGCTCTGGGTCTGCCTTCTCAATGTGCTCCTCTTCCTCTCCCCCAAAGCGATGATCTCCTGCACACTCATGCCCTGGGCCGTGCTCTTGAGGCTTTTGATGAACTCCGCCTTCCGCTCCCAGCGCTTGCGGTTGCTGACCACACACTGCTCCACTTCCTTGGCAGCAGGGAAAATCTCTGCCAGCACCCTGAAACATCCATCCCACAGTTTGTTTGACACAGGAGTTTTTCTCTGTCCTTAACTGACACATCCATCCCACGGTTTGTTTGACACAGGAGTTTCCTCCTGTCCTTAACTGACACATCCATCCCACGGTTTGTTTGTACAGGAGTTTCCTCCTGTCCTTAACTGACACATCCATCCCACAGTTTGTTTGACACAGGAGTTTCCTCCTGTCCTTAAATCCATCCCACAGTTTTTTTTAGTTTCCTTCTGTCCTTCAGTACAAGTAACTAGTTAGTGGTGTGGGAGCAGTGCAACTGAAGTGGCATGGAAGATGAAACAGTATGAACAGGAATAAACAAGAAAACGTTTACTAGTTTTGCTGGCGACAGGTTTGGAATGAGTGGCATGGCTGCGGTGCTACTGAGGTGAAGATGGGACAGCAGAAAAAAAAAGAAAAAATAAAAATAAAAGGTTTACTAGTTTATTTTTCATGCCTGCATTCAGACAGGGACCATCAGTGTAAAGTATGATGACAGATGTGAAAAGAAGCAGAGTCTGCAGTGATGCCTATACAGCCTCTGTCCCAGGACAGCAAGGCAGCTCTCACCTGTAGACAGGAATGGCGATGTTGTCCAGGAAGGAAATCTGCAGGTCAGGCACGCACGCTCGTTCTCGATCCATCATTTCCAGAGGATTCTCCCCCAGAGCCTTTTCCAAGTCTCCTTGTGAGAAGAACTCCTGGTAAATCATCACCTGCATTCGACAGAGAGCATGTTAACGTTTCCCTTGACAATCAACAACCAGGCAGTTGGTTTGAGGACTTTTTCTCTAAACAGAGTGAGTAGAAAATTATTTCAAAATCCCCAAACATTTCCAAAACTTTGACAATCCACTCAGTCTGAATTCCCAAATCTCAAAATGGCAGATGAACCAAAAAGCAGTATGCTTGTTGTCAGCTTCTTTTCTGATAATTTCCATTCTAATTTCTCCACAACGTTGCTAAACCAACACATTCCAGGCAAGGTGGATTCCCTGTGCTAACAGGTGTGGATGGAAATGTGAATAAAACACAAAGGAAAGAACTTTGAACTTCTGACAGTGGTTAGCAGCTGAGAGTGAACAATACAATAAGCCATGGCATCAGACGAACTAATTATTTAATATAATTTATTTTCAGTCCTGCAGCATATTCCTGGGTTGTGATTTTACAGGTCATGTAGTGCGTACACGGAGCAGCTTGTCATAATTCTCAAATCCCACAAACTTAAGTGCATCTGGAAAGGTGTACTTAAGATGGTACAATCTAACGTAATCTAAGCACTGGATGGAATATCATCAACTTTTCAGTCCAACCATGACCAGGATTACTTGTTCATAAAGCTTTTGCCAATCTTTATCACTTTTGCACAATGCCTGAGTGTGACATCATTTGCTTTCTACTAATGCAGACAAAGTGGTGACTGCACGCTCCTGCAAAGTTTTAACAAAAATCTCATATCAGAGTTGCTACTACCTCTATGTAATACAGCCAAAGCTCTGTCTCCAAGCCTCCCCTACCTCCTCCCTCTACTGAAACATTTGTTTTCTGCGTTTTCTGAATGTACATTTTGCTGACGTCTACCAATTCATGTAAAAGTGGGAGCCCTGCGTGAGCACTGGTCCAGTGTGTCTGACTGACAAGCCTAGCACATGTAGAGCTGACTGACCGCAATGCGCTTGGTGTTTTCCCAGGTCTTGGTCTGGTCGGACAGGTCTGCCGCCGTCATCAGCAGACATAGCAGCAGGTCATGGCACTTGGGGTCCTTGGCTTTGTAGCCCTCTGAACAGCACAGGAAGGGATGGATATGAGCCCAACACCACTCAACACTCCATGGCAACCCAACGGAACACATCAATCCCTTCACTTCAGTAAGACTGGCATGGACACTTGTCATGGATTTAAAAGACTGGGACTCAGCCCCCATTTATCCACAAAACAAAGAAAAGAAAAACACAGAGAAATTTTCAGCATTAACACAAATTAAATGTGATTAATCAAATCCAGACAATTTAGCAAAAAGAACCACACAACTCTGAACACTTATCGCTCATGTCACATTTATGAAAGGGATCTCACTCTCAGTGAGCCTGGAAATGCAGTCAATTAATGACTGAGGTAATGACCTACATGTTCTGTTTCCACAGAAAACCTCAGCGTATGGACTTCTCCTCCAGTTACACCTTGGCCCCTTGAGGCCAAACTACACCGACAGGAGGATGTTTGAAAACCATTGTCCATAGATCAGTACAGGAGGTGTCCATCAGATGGTTATGGGGAGATAACAACCAGGTAGTGACTAGTCATTAGGGGGTTATAAAGTGAGAGAGAGAGAGAGAGACAAAGAGACAGAGAAAGAGAGAGAGACAGACAGACAATGAGAGAGAGAGACAAACAGATTGCACTTTTGAACCAGTCTATGTTATTTTTTTTCCCCAAAAGAGATGGGATAATGAGCTGGGAGGTGGGAAGGACTGCGGTGGGACAGTGTCTGCGGTCCTCCAATGGACTGAAGTGAATTCTCATTTTAGCACAATGTTCTCATCTCTCTGCATGTCACATCTCTTCCTCGCCTTTCCTTCCTGTGAAAGGAACTGGCTGTAAGCAGTTACCCATGCTTGCTCTTCAGAGACCAGCACACTGCAGTTTCCACAGAAACTGGCTGTAAGCAGTTACCCATGCTTGCTCTTCAGAGACCAGCACTGCAGTTTCCACAGAAACTGGCTGTAAGCAGTTACCCATGCTTGCTGTTCAGAGACCAGCACTGCAGTTTCCACAGAAACTGGCTGTAAGCAGTTACCCATGCTTGCTGTCCATAGACCAGCACTGCAGTTTCCACAGAAACTGGCTGTAAGCAGTTACCCATGCTTGCTGTTCAGAGACCAGCACTGCAGTTTCCACAGAAACTGGCTGTAAGCAGTTACCCATGCTTGCTGTCCATAGACCAGCACTGCAGTTTCCACAGAAACTGGCTGTAAGCAGTTACCCATGCTTGCTGTTCAGAGACCAGCACTGCAGTTTTCACAGAAACTGATTTCACTGTCATTAACCCGTAGAGTGCCTTTAAGCCGTCAGCTGACGCCGCATTAAAAATGCTTTCCCAGTGCCTATGGGCCGTCCACTGACGTCATGCATTTTTCTTGAATTTTCATTCGTTACTATTTCTATCAACGGACTTAAATAGAGTGTGCGTAGTAAGCCTTATATGTCTGTAGTATTAAAATGATATGTAAATGACCACACGTGAGGGGAAAGCCCATTTATTCTCATCACTGACTGGATGACCAGCCAGCACTTCGTCTCGCTTGCAAAGATGGCGGCGCAACCTTCGACAAGCGCAGCGACCAAATCAACGTATTTACACAGCTGAGCAGGCTCTGCTAATGATTTTTGACAAAGACAATAATCTTTTATTCAACGACTCACTCGAGCATGAAGGTGAGATGATGATAGTGATGGAATTGCCAACCGTATTCGTCAGTTATTGGGTCGGGCTGTGTGACCTCAATGTGTGTTCAGCTGACTGGTTTGCCAGCGTCGAACGAGCTCGCCTAGTGTGTACTCTGCACTGCGTGCCAGTGGTCAGTGACGTGGTAGTCAGCGTGAGAGGGGAGCGTGGCCTGCTCGCGGCGCGGCACAGGGCAGAGGGAAAGGTAGGGGAAGAGGAGCAGTGAAAGAGGGGGTTGAAGTCCAGCAAGGGGGCGTGGTGGGGAGAGGGGGGCGTGGTCGTGGACTGACCTGTCTGCATAGAGTGTGAGCGACTTGATAGACTTCTAAACTGTTTTACTTTCATTTACAGGTGTAGTGTGACAATACAAACTTTATTTTCAACTTTTTTGCTTTGTGTTCTTGTTTGGATGTGAAGATGTAGTGGTAAATACATATGCTTTTGATCGTGCAAAAAAATCTATCCAAATCTAATTGTCTAAATACTTTTTTATTATCAAAATTAAAACGAAAGAAGCCCAGATTCAAAATCTTCATTCAATTTCCTTCAAAAATCATATATATTTCATTGTTATATCTTTTGTAGTTTCTGAGCTAGAATTTTTTGTTAATTATTACCCCAAATCATTAGATTTCCCTGGCACTGGGAAAGCCTTTGTTTGTAACATTTTCAAGCAGCTTCAAGCAGCGAACGGGTTAAACGCATCAGGAAGACTTTCACTGCCTTTGCTGCTTGAGGTTTCACAGCATTTTTACCGACATCACTGTGCCTATCATGCGAGAACACTCCATTTTCGTAGCTCTGCATGTCCTCAATTATGCCATGCGACAGGTACTCCTTCCAGAACAGACATGACATATGACAGAGAACGACCATCATGTGTGCAGCACACACGGTTCATGAAGAACATGTGTCTGCACTCACCTTTTGCCATGGCTTCCAGTGAATCAAAGATGCGTAGGTGATGTGCCACATCTGTGGCTAATATGATGTCCCGCATCAAGTCAAGAACTTGCTGGTACTCCTGGAAAGACACACACTAAAACTAACAATCTGTACTCTTCCAGCAACAAAAACAAAGGAACCACACGTCTTTACTCTTTCAACAACACACAAACAACAAAGGAAAAACACACACCATGTGGCCTTCTAACAACACAAGAAACACACAAATTTGCTTTTTCACTAACACACAAACAACAGGAGCACACGCAATGTGTACAACATTGTAACTGGCAGAGAAGTACAGAAAAAGATGTTCAGTTGCAAAGAAAGCAAAATTTTGATCTAACACTGAACTTACACAGAACAAACAAAAAACTTAACATCTTTACAAGTTTGTAAGGTCTCAGTACACAACTGTCAGATGAGCTATATGTGAGAGGCAAAGATCTATCATTTTACCATAAGTTTTAGGTCTGAAATGAAGAAATCACACCATGGACCAACTGCTGCTTCACACAATTGCCTTAATACCTGAAGCAGTGTTGATGTTATGCTGTACAGATCTACAGAGATCACTTGCTGATGTCACAAAGCATAGTCTGGGAACCTTTTGGCGAGAGGCACAGGACATGGACACTGGGAAGATATGACTGTCTTGGTCCCTGGGCTCACCAGGACACATGGGGGCACTGCAGTCATGAATGCTTAAAGTGTCGGTCTCCATCTCCACCATTTGTGGGCAGGCGCCAGGGTTGAGGCAAAGCTCTTCCCGGTCCACTCAGCCATGTTGTCTCTCCCTCGCTTTCTCTGTCTCCTCTTCCCTGTCCACTCAGCCATGTTGTCTGTCCACCTCTTTCTCTGTCTGTCCTGTCTCCTCTTCCCTGTCCACTCAGCCATGTTGTCTGTCCCCATCTTTCTCTGTCCTGTTTCCTCTTCCCTGTCCACTCAGCTATGGTGTCTGTCCACCTCTTTCTCTGTCTGTCCTATCTCCTCTTCCCTGTCCACTCAGTCATGGTGTCTGTCCACCTCTTTCTCTGTCTGTCCTGTCTCCTCTTCCCTGTCCACTTAGCCATGGTGTCTGTCCACCTCTTTCTCTGTCTGCCCTGTCTCCTCTTAATGGTCCACTCAATTCAATCAATTCAATTCAATTCAATTCAATCAACGTTCTTGTCCATCGGATTTTTTTTCTTCCACTCAGCAGGTCATGGCACTTGGGGTCCTTGGCTTTGTAGCCCTCTGAACAGCACAGGAAGGGATGGATATGAGCCCAACACCACTCAACACTCCATGGCAACCCAACGGAACACAAACTAAACCACCTCTGTCCACCTCTTTCTCTGTCTGCTCTGTCTCCTCTTCCCTGTCCGATCAGCCATGGTGTATGTCCACCTCTTTCTCTGTCTGCCCTGCACTTCCCCTGTTCCTTGGTGGACAGTCTCAGAAAGTCCACTTCATCTCATCCCCATCCCCTTCCAGCTACAGCTTTTTTCCATCCTTGTGGTCAGCATGCCTTGACAGCGACTTCAAAGCTGCTTGCTGGTTCTGCAGACTTTGTTATTTGCAACACACACAGTGTGGGAGATGCTGAGTTCTCTTCTGAAGCATCTCACCTCTATCTACTGCTTACAGCTTCCTCAGCACGAAAAGTCACACAGACCAGAAGAAAAAAGGTTGTCTTTACCCTGCTGGTGAGATTCTCAAAGATGTTGCTGCCCTCAGTGTTGAGAATGCACATGCTCTGTGCCAGATGATGCCTCTGAAACACAGCCACATCCAGTCCACACACCTGATCTGTTTCATAGGTTTCCACACACACATCCATGACGCCTCACCAGAAACAACCCACCTCTAAACACACACACACAAATAAATAAAACATTGCCTAAGCCTTTTTTCTAATCAAAGAAGCATTCTGTAAACTTCTTTCAGTAATGTCCATCAGTTTCATTTTTTGGCAATACTGGCATTTTTTGGAACTCAGAAGTGGAGAACAGGAAAAACCACCCATCATTAGAGCTGTTAGCATAAGGCAGCCTTTGCTTTCAACTAACTGGTTAAACACAGATTGGATGGGTGGAGGGGAGGTGGGTTGGGCAGAATGAGAGAGGGAGACTGGAGAGCTATCAAGGTGGATCACTTGTGCGACACTCTCAACAAATGGGTCATTTATTCAATTGTTTCTCCACTCCCGTTTTTCTGTTTCACTGTCAACCTTTCTTTTAGATAACATTTGTTTACTCAAACAATATCGATCATCTGGGGTTTTCTTCATATTGAAACATGCAAGAATTGATAAACATGAGAGAAAAAAATTTGTAATCATGAATTTCATGGAAATGTTAAACCAGTCTGCAGCAATAAAAACTACTAGCATCAAAATGAAAGATTCTTCCATAACATTCCCTGCCAAAAGATCTTACAACCTAGTTCTTCATCTTGTCATTTGTTTTTGTCTTTGCACTCAACACATTTCATCCCCCTCCACATGGCACTTATTCCTCCTACTTCTCTTAATGTGTCTTACACAGCACATAAACACAAATGCGTGCACGCACACACACACACACACTGTCTCTAATCTGACTCAAATGCTGTAAAGAGGGAAAGGAGAAAACAGCTTCAGCCGCTCACCTCCATGACGGAACCTTCAGAGCTGTACAGCGCTGCCAGCACCGATTGCTGAAACCAACAACTACAACACATCAATCTCAGTCATCTCCACCATTCTCTGTTCTCTTCTACGTTTTTGCTCTTCCTCTGGTTTGATTTCAAAAGGCAGTGCTGCTTTCTTTTGCTAATGCTGCTTTCTTTTGCTAATGCTGTTTTCTTTTGCTAATGCTATTTTCTTTTGCTAATGCTGTTTTCTTTTGCTAATGCTATTTTCTTTTGCTAATGCTGTTTTCTTTTGCTAATGCTGTTTTCTTTTGTCGCTATTTTTCAGAGAAAAAAATGGGAAAGGAGCAAAACTTGAACATAAGCTGACAGACTAAATATCATACGCTTTTCATGATTTTTGTCAACAGCATTACATACAATATTTCCATGGCAAAAGGTGAAAATAACTTATAATATTTCCATGAACCTGAACATTCATCATACGTACAATCACGAACTAAACAAATAACTGAATGTCGCTGAAGACATATTGCTCAACTACGACAAATGAATGGCCTGAAATCAGCCTGTGCATCCTGAGAGCATCCAATGCACACGGCAGTGTGGTCAGCACAGCGTGCTCCTGACCTGTCACCAAACACTGAATGGCCTGAAATCAGCCTGTGCATGCTGAAAGCATCCAATGCACACGGCAGTGTGGTCAGCACAACGTGTTCCTGACCTATCACCAAACACTGAATGGCCTGAAATCAGCCTGTGCATGCTGAAAGCATCCAATGCACACGGCAGTGTGGTCAGCACAGCGTGTTCCTGACCTATCACCAAACACTGAATGGCCTGAGATCAGCCTGTGCATGCTGAGAGCATCCAATGCACACAGCAGTGTGGTCAGCACAGCGTGTTCCTGACCTATCACCAAACACTGAATGGCCTGAAATCAGCCTGTGCATGCTGAGAGCATCCAATGCACACGGCAGTGTGGTCAGCACAACGTGTTCCTGACCTATCACCAAACACTGAATGGCCTGAAATCAGCCTGTGCATGCTGAGAGCATCCAATGCACACGGCAGTGTGATCAGCACAGCGTGTTCCTGACCTATCACCAAACACTGAATGGCCTGAAATCAGCCTGTGCATGCTGAGAGCATCCAATGCACACGGCAGTGTGGTCAGCACAGCGTGTTCCTGACCTCATCACCAAACACTGCTCTGTCACGAAGATCACGAACAGCTTCAACGACCCCAGCTCACCAAATGAACTGCCGAACCAAGACTCTTCAGCTCACCCACATGGTCAGTGATCTGGCTCTGCCTGAATGACCTGGTGACCTTACACTACCTCAGCTCACCCTACATTCCTGTAAAAGCATAGAATACAGCCCTGTCATGGGGTCGGTGACCAGTCTGGAAATCCACGGCATCATCCTCGATCATCGTTTCAACCCTCTCTCCAGTACTGCAGGCCCTCATGCCCTGTTGTCATGACAATCTCAGTTCCGATTTCTTCTCTACCTCCATGCCCATGGTGAGTTCAGGTCAAGGTCGTTGGTATCAGCAAGTTCATGAGGACTGTTGTTGAACTCCATGCCCATGGTGAGTTCAGGTCAAGGTCGTTGGTATCAATAAGTTCACGGGGACCGTTGTTGAACTCCATGCTATGGTGAGGTCATGTCAAGGTCGTTGGTATCAGCAAGTTCATGAGGACTGTTGTTGAACTCCAGGCCCATGGTGAGGTCATGTCAAGGTCGTTGGTATCAGCAAGTTCATGGGGACTGTTGTTGAACTGATGGGGTGGTACATTCTGAAGGGAAATAATCACTCCCACTGGCTCCATGACTAAGCAATCATTGTTGGCAGGAAGGTACCACTGAACACCACCTTAGTGACTTAGCAGCTGTGCAGTGTCTCCTCTGGCGGGTTACCTCGTGCTGACCTGATGCTGATTGCTCCCTGTGAATTGCAAGAGCTGGGGCTGTGACAGCTCTGCCTTGGGTATGGCTATGTATGGGGAAACCGGAATGAGCTGTGATGGAGTAATGCCAGGATATGGAGGAGCAAACAGACAACAAAGTCTGCAGTGACTATATGCTGCATCTGCTAACCCAACTGCTACAGTGAGCCCACAGCGCTCAGTTCACCTACTGACAGAGTGAGCTTCATATTACCTCAGCTAGCAATTCCTAAGATCCACATGACACACAGAATACACACAATGCCCAAAGTGCACAGTGACTGCATTGCTAACACTTACCGACTTGATCTGGAAAGAGTTGGTGGTTCCTCTGTGGTCGATGTCATGACACAAGCAGGACACAAACAGGGCCAGCAACTCTATGTCACTGTCAAACATCAACACCGGTCCAGGTCAATACAGCTTCCTTTGTATGGGAGACAGGCACAGGGACAGGCACACAGTTACACTTCAAGGCCGCTTTCAGCAACACAATCATTATGCTGAGAATATCCATTTTTAACAACCTAAATCAGCATTATTTACATAAAATAGTAAAACATAATAGAGTGTGTTGCACAAAAACTTGAAGACAATGGTCTATTCCTTTTGGTTATTCCAATTTTGGTTTCAAAATTAAAGGATACTGTGTCAAGTGACTATATTCATGCTGACCCAAATTTGAACACATCTGTTTAAGGGGTGAGTGCTCTTAACAGTGTCTGTAAAATCTGATGACCAGTATCAAACATATTATACTCACACATGGGCTGGGGGTGACACGGGGTGGGAAAGGAGAAGAATGGGTGGGAGAGGAGATGATAAAAGCCAGCACTCACTTGAGGTAGTCAGAGAGGTGGAGGTTCTTGATGCAGAGATAGGCGAAGTGGGCGACACTGTAGGCATGCATCCAGTTGTGGTAAGGGGGGTTGCGGTATCCCTTCTTCACCATCAGCAGAAACCTGCAGCCACAGTCAACTATACGACATGAAATGTCAGGTGAATATACACCATCCAACCATCCATTAAGTGTGCAGCGAGCAGTGATCTTTCTTCCCTGGTAGTGGAAGGACAGAAAAAGGAGACACCCCAAAGACAGAAAATAAAAGTTAGCTATCTCTGTAACAGTTGGCAGTATCCACGTCCACCCCTCCACCACACTCTAAAAACAGAAAAGTCAGGTCTCTGTAACAGTTGGCAGTATCCACGTCCACCCCTCCACCACACTCTAAAAACAGAAAAGTCAGGTCTCTGTAACAGTTGGCAGTATCCACGTCTACCCCTCCACCACACTCTAAAAACAGAAAAGTTAGGTCTCTGTAACAGTTGGCAGTCTCCACGTCCACCCCTCCACCACTCCTAATTTCTCCCCTTTTCCTGCAGCACTCTTCTGCTGGAGCATGCTGGTGTCAGACAGTGGTTTGTCCACACCTCAGTAAGAACAGTACAGTGGGCTAACAACACTTAGCTCCTAGCTCTGCTGGAGCATGCTGGTGTCAGACAGTGGTTTGTCCACACCTCAGTAAGAACAGTACAGTGGGCTAACAACACTTAGCTCCTAGCTCTGCTGGAGCATGCTGGTGTCAGACAGTGGTTTGTCCACACCTCAGTAAGAACAGTACAGTGAGCTAACAACACTTAGCTCCTAGCTCTGCTGGAGCATGCTGGTGTCAGACAGTGGTTTGTCCACACCTCAGTAAGAACAGTACAGTGGGCTAACAACACTTAGCTCCTAGCTCTGCTGGAGCATGCTGGTGTCAGACAGTGGTTTGTCCACACCTCAGTAAGAACAGTACAGTGGGCTAACAACACTTAGCTCCTAGCTCTGCTGGAGCATGCTGGTGTCAGACAGTGGTTTGTCCACACCTCAGTAAGAACAGTACAAAGGGCTAACAACACTTAGCTCCTAGCTCTGCTGGAGCATGCTGGTGTCAGACAGTGGTTTGTCCACACCTCAGTAAGAACAGTACAGTGGGCTAACAACACTTAGCTCCTAGCTCTGCTGGAGCATGCTGGTGTCAGACAGTGGTTTGTCCACACCTCAGTAAGAACAGTACAAAGGGCTAACAACACTTAGCTCCTAGCTCTGCTGGAGCATGCTGGTGTCAGACAGTGGTTTGTCCACACCTCAGTAAGAACAGTACAGTGGGCTAACAACACTTAGCTCCTAGCTCTGCTGGAGCATGCTGGTGTCAGACAGTGGTTTGTCCACACCTCAGTAAGAACAGTACAAAGGGCTAACAACACTTAGCTCCTAGCTCTGCTGGAGCATGCTGGTGTCAGACAGTGGTTTGTCCACACCTCAGTAAGAACAGTACAAAGGGCTAACAACACTTAGCTCCTAGCTCTGCTGGAGCATGCTGGTGTCAGACAGTGGTTTGCCCACACCTCAGTAAGAACAGTACAGAGGGCTAACAACACAGTAAATACCAGCCGCCGTGGCGAAGTGGTTAGCGTCGCGGACTCCAGGCTGGGAGGTCGCGGGTTCAAATCCCATCAGAGTCATGTGGGTTTTTCTGCACCGACCGGCTCCTACCCAGAGTTGAGTTTGCTGCAGACTCAGTTGGGAAGACTGGGACCACACAGTCGAGTTTCATCCACTTAATGGATGCGTTTCTGAGAGTGTTGCTCAAATTTCCTGACCGACACTGCAGGTGCCTGTATCTCTCGGGCCTGGTTGACGCCGGGATATATTATGAAAGGAAGTGTAGAGTACAGCCCTGTCATGTAGTCTCAGACCGAAATGGAAATCCGTAGCATCATCTTAATCATCCTCATTCTCATCGATCAGCATAAAAGAAGTCTCAAATTCTGTGGCCCTTTATGCCCTGCTCTGATGGTGACCTCAGTTTCGATGTCCTCTCCACGGCTGTGACCTTGGTTTGGTTCCGTCGGGGTCACCGGTATCGGCGAGTCCATGGGGGCTGTCGTTGGACGGATGTGGTGGCGCCCTCCGGAGGGAGAGCTCACTCACACCGGCTCCGCGACTAAGCAATTACTGTCATCAGTAGGGGGCTTAGTAGGTGGTGTCCTGTGTATGTTAGATCAGAACAGGTGCCACGGAACACCACTGAAGTGACTCAGCAGCAGTGCAGTGTCTCCTCCGGTGGGTTGCCTCTTGACGACTTGACATTGACTGCTCCCTGTGGATTGCCAGTGGTGGGGCTGAGGCGGGCCCGACCAGGCTGTGGCTGTGGACAGGGTGTCGGGATGAGCGGTGTGGGTGCACTGCCTCTGAGGTGGCGCAGAGGTTGGGACAGCAAAAAAAAAAAACAAACAAAAAACAACCCACAGTAAATGTGGACACTGGCCGTCAGCCCAATCCACTTTTCTTCTTGGGCTTTAGCTGGCACCTTCAGTCACTCTCCTTTCCACCTCCCTCCACAGGTAGAGGCCTGGTAGGCTTAGTGGGTTAAGGCATCACACTCTTGTTCTTAGATCTGGTTGAATCCCAGCCTGAGGTGAAAGGAATCTTCTCGTGTAGAGTCTAACTCCCTCCTGGTCTTTTGTGCGTAACTTTAAACCATGGTCCCGTGTGAAAATACATAAATAAGAAATCTTGCATACATGTTAAATCCCATTCCACCTTATGGAAAAAAAAAGGCCATCGTGTGTTAATGGGACGGATGATATGAGGAAAAAAAACCTGACTAAAAACAGCACACACACACACACACACACACACACACACACACACACACACATTATAGACACACACACATACACACACACACTCCTACACACACATTCCTATACACACACAAACACACACACACACTCCTACACACACACTCCTACACACATGCATATATTCCTACACACACACACATACACTCTTACACACACACAATCCTACACAAACACACTGGTGTGGTGTTTAGATGTCATTCCTGAAGATAGAATGTGGCTACCTTACTGGTGGAATTAAAAATGAATGCGTACACAAACCTCTGGCCAGTGGTCAACCTGGCATTTCTGACTGAGAAATGAAACAGGATAGAAAGACACTCCACAGCTGATTGCTCTCACAGCCTCAAGGCTGTATTCACTGTTCAGTCTGGATACAGTGCTCTAGCCCCCACCCCCACCCCACCCAGCTGCTTCTCCCCACTGCCTTCGTCTATCTCCACCTCCCTTCTCTCCCTGTCCTTGCCTGCTTAAGTAAAGGGCCTTTCTTTTCCCACCCTTCCCATTTTCCCCCATCCTCCTCCTTTCTGACCTAGAGGTATGATGGTACAATACATATTTTCCTGTGAGTATAAACCTTAAACAGATACATGTAATGATCAAATGGTATGATGGTACAATAAATATTTTCCTGTGAGTATAAATCTTAAAAACATACATGTAATGAACAAATGGATGATGGTACAATACATATTTTCCTGTGAGTATAAACCTTAAAAGCATAGACGTAATGAACTACTGGTATCATGGCATGATGCATTTTTTCCTTTGAGTATAAGCTGTAAAAACAGAAATGTAGTATATAAGTGTAAACCATGAGAATGCAGGATCACCTGGCCAGAGTGTCAGACTTCAACCGCCACCTGCTGATGAGGCCCAGGTCTTCAAACATGGCCTGGCATGCCTGCAACAACCAGGGAGGCCTTGAACATGGCTACAACAGCTGGAAGTATTATTGTCTTAAAGAGTTTTGAAAAAAAGGAGTATGAAAAAAGGAGTATCAGTTAAATCAAACATTCCTTGAAAGGGGCAGAAATATAACTAGAAATTACTGTCACCTTCACATGATTTTACGTAAAGTATCAAGGCTACATCAAGCCAGAAATATAACTAGAAATTACTGTCACCTTCACATGATTTTACCTAAAGTATCAAGGCTACATCAAGCCAGAAATATAACTAGAAATTACTGTCACCTTCACATGATTTTAACTAAAGTATCAAGGCTACATCAAGCCAGAAATATAACTAGAAATTACTGTCACCTTCACATGATTTGACCTAAAGTATCAAGGCTACATCAAGCCAGAAATATAACTAGAAATTACTGTCACCTTCACATGATTTGACCTAAAGTATCAAGGCTACATCAAGTCAGAAATATAACTAGAAATTACTGTCACCTTCACATGATTTTACCTAAAGTATCAAGGCTACATCAAGCCAGAAATCTGATATGGCAAACTGTGCTAAAAAACAAAAAAACAAAAACAAAACAGTATCCCAGGTGACAAGCCTCAACTTGACTTAAACGACTGTCGACGTCCCCAACCCCCAATCGTCTCCTTCACGCTCCTCTCCCTTTCCCAACTATTATCAACTTTGATCTGCTCAACATCTTATCTGAAACATGTGCAAAACCCTCTCCCTCTATCATTCATTTCTACTTCAGTCCCTTAATTCACCGTACATACACTGACACCCTGTACCCTTTCAACTTGTACTGATATCCATAGTATTACTGATATCCATAGTAGTACTGGTTCGTATAGGCAGCCAACCTAGCTTTATTTTGTTCCAGCAATATCAGAATTTAAAAAATAACTGTAAAATATTTTGTTGTGGCTAAAACGAAATGAAGCGATGAATCTTAAATGATACAGACCAACTTAAAATAATGAAATGGTCATCTGTAAATAAAAAAGTGACTGGATAATATAAAACATACATATCAACCTAAATAATGAATGGTTATCTGTAATAAAAAATGCAATCTAGTTGACATAAAAACTACAAATAACTTGAAATACGAAGTGGTCACCTGTAATTAAAAAGTGATCTAGATGATACAAAAAAAAATGTTGGCGATGAACATCGACTGCGTGCCAAACATGTGCCCATGAGATCAGTGTCACAGACGGGCTCAAAGCTCTGGCTGGAAAAGTCAATGCAGCAGATAAGCCTGCGCACTTCAGCCTCTGCTGATTGAATATGTGTGTAGTGACAGTCTACCTCCTCTCCAGGTCCCCCTCTTCCCCATCCAGCTCTCCCCTCCCTGCCAGGAAAAAAAATTCCAAAGCGTCCTACCTTTCAGCACATTGAGTTTAACTCTGAAGCTTTGAATCTAAATGCAGACTTCTTCTCCTGTCAGCTCCACCACAGTTATTCCTCTTTCCATGACTCTGTAGTGTGTACTGTTTTAAGCGAGCAAAAAGGGCCCGCCGCTTCTTTATTTCTGAAACACTTTCTGTGCTCGGCTATTGGATGATCTATGTCTTACTCAGACAGGGTCAACCTTGTAATCACAGTCTGCACGTACCACTCCATTCCCCTACTAGCGTGATTGATCCAGTTGTGTCTACAGTGCAGTACTCCCTTACCCTCCAGTCCTGTGTCGACAGACATTGTAATCACAGTCTGCACTGTCTACAGAGCAGGTTCACTCAGTTCCCCTTACCCTCACAGCCTGGTGTCAGACATTGTAATCCAGTCTGCAGTGTCTACAGAGAGTTCACTCAGTTCCCTTACCCCACATCCTGGTGTCAGACATGTAATCACGTCTGCGTGTCTAAGAGCACGTTCATCATTCCCTCTACCTACATTCTGGTGTCAGACAGACATTGTAATCACAGTCTGCACTGTCTACAGTGCAGGGTTCACTCAGTTCCCCTTACCCTCACAGTCCTGGTGTCAGACAGACATGTAATCACAGTCTGCATGTACTACAGAGCACGGTTCACTCAGTTCCCCTTACCCTCACAGTCCTGTTGTCAGACAGACATTGTAATCACAGTCTGCACTGTCTACAGAGCAGGTTCACTCAGTTCCCTTACCCTCACAGTCCTGGTGTCAGACAGACATTGTAATCACAGTCTGCACTGTCTACAGAGCAGGTTCACTCAGTTCCCCTTACCCTCACAGTCCTGGTGCAGACATTGTAATCACAGTCTGCATGTCTACAGGCAGGGTTCACTCAGTTCCCCTTACCCTCACATCCTGGTGTCAGACAGATTGTAATCACAGTCTGCACTGTCTACAGAGCACGGTTCACTCAGTTCCCCTTACCCTCACAGTCCTGGTGTCAGACAGACATTGTAATCACAGTCTGCACTGTCTACAGGCAGGGTTCACTCAGTTTCCCCTTACCCTCACAGTCCTGGTGTCAGACAGACATGTAATCACAGTCTGCAGTGTCTACAGAGCACGGTTCACTCAGTTCCCCTTACCCTCACAGTCCTGGTGTCAGACAGACATTGTAATCACAGTCTGCACTGTCTACAGAGCAGGGTTCACTCAGTTCCCCTTACCCTCACAGTCCTGGTGTCAGACAGACATTGTAATCACAGTCTGCACTGTCTACAGTGCAGGGTTCACTCAGTTCCCCTTACCCTCACAGTCCTGGTGACAGACATTGTAATCACAGTCTGCACTGTCTACAGTGCAGGGTTCACTCAGTTCCCCTTACCCTCACAGTCCTGGTGTCAGACAGACATTGTAATCACGGTCTGCACTGTCTACAGAGCAGGGTTCACTCAGTTCCCCTTACCCTCACAGTCCTGGTGTCAGACAGACATTGTAATCACAGTCTGCACTGTCTGCAGACCAGGGTTCACTCAGTTCCCCTTACCCTCACAGTCCTGGTGTCAGACAGACATTGAAATCACAGTCTGCAGTGTCTACAGAGCACGGTTCACTCAGTTCCCCTTACCCTCACAGTCCTGGTGTCAGACAGACATTGTAATCACAGTCTGCACTGTCTACAAAGCAGGGTTCACTCAGTTCCCCTTACCCTCACAGTCCTGGTGTCAGACAGACATTGTAATCACAGTCTGCACTGTCTACAGTGCACGGTTCACTCAGTCGTTCCCTTTACCCTCACAGTCCTGGTGTCAGACATTGTAATCACAGTCTGCACTGTCTACAGTGCACGGTTCACTCAGTTCCCCTTACCCTCACAGTCCTGGTGTCAGACAAACATTGTAATCACAGTCTGCACTGTCTACAGTGCACGGTTCACCCAGTTCCCCTTACCCTCACAGTCCTGGTGTCAGACAGACATTGTAATCACAGTCTGCACTGTCTACAGTGCAGGGTTCACTCAGTTCCCCTTACCCTCACAATCCTGGTGTCAGACAGACATTGTAATCACAGTTTGCACTGTCTACAGTGCAGGGTTCACTCAGTTCCCCTTACCCTCACAGTCCTGGTGTCAGACAAACATTGCAATCACAGTCTGCAGTGTCTACAGTGCAGGGTTCACTCAGTTCCCCTTACCCTCACAGTCCTGGTGTCAGACATTGTAATCACAGTCTGCACTGTCTACAGAGCAGGTTCACTTCAGTTCCCCTTACCCTCACAGTCCTGGTGTCAGACATTGTAATCACAGTCTGCACTGTCTACAGAGCACGGTTCACTCAGTTCCCTTACCCTCAAGTCCTGGTGTCAGACATTGTAATCACAGTCTGCACTGTCTACAGAGCATGTTCACTCAGTTCCCCTTACCCTCACAGTCCTGGTGTCAGACATTGTAATCACAGTCTGCAGTGTCTACAGAGCAGGGTTCACTCAGTTCCCCTTACCCTCACAATCCTGGTGTCAACATTGTAATCACAGTCTGCACTGTCTACAGAGCACGGTTCACTCAGTTCCCCTTACCCTGACAATCCTGGTTCAGACAGACATTGTAATCACAGTCTGCACTGTCTACAGTGCAGGGTTCACTCAGTTCGTTCCCCTTACCCTCACAGTCCTGGTGTCAGACAGACACTGTAATCACAGTCTGCAGTGTATACAGAGCACGGTTCACTCAGTTCCCCTTACCCTCACAGTCCTGTTGTCAGACAGACATTGTAATCACAGTCTGCACTGTCTACAGAGCAGGGTTCACTCAGTTCCCCTTACCCTCACAGTCCTGGTGTCAGACAGACATTGTAATCACAGTCTGCACTGTCTACAGTGCAGGGTTCACTCAGTTCCCCTTACCCTCACAGTCCTGGTGACAGACATTGTAATCACAGTCTGCACTGTCTACAGTGCAGGGTTCACTCAGTTCCCCTTACCCTCACAGTCCTGGTGTCAGACAGACATTGTAATCACGGTCTGCACTGTCTACAGAGCGGGTTCACTCAGTTCCCCTTACCTCACAGTCCTGGTGTCAGACAGACATTGTAATCCAGTCTGCACTGTCTGCAGACCAGGGTTCACTCAGTTCCCCTTACCTCACAGTCCTGGTGTCAGACAGACATTGAAATCACAGTCTGCAGTGTCTACAGAGCACGTTTCACTCAGTTCCCCTTACCCTCACAGTCCTGGCGTCAGACAACATTGTAATCACAGTCTGCACTGTCTACAAAGCAGGGTTCACTCAGTTCCCCTTACCCTCACAGTCCTGGTGTCAGACAGACATTGTAATCACAGTCTGCACTGTCTACAGTGCACGGTTCACTCATTCGTTCCCTTTACCTCACAGTCCTGGTGTCAGACATTGTAATCACAGTCTGCACTTCTACGTGCACGTTCACTCAGTTCCCCTTACCCTCACAGTCCTGGTGTCAGACAAACATTGTAATCACAGTCTGCACTGTCTACAGTGCACGGTTCACCCAGTTCCCCTTACCCTCACAGTCTGGTGTCAGACAGACATTGTAATCACAGTCTGCACTGTCTACAGTGCAGGTTCACTCAGTTCCCCTTACCCTCACAATCCTGGTGTCAGACAGACATTGTAATCACAGTTTGCACTGTCTACAGTGCAGGGTTCACTCAGTTCCCCTTACCCTCACAGTCCTGGTGTCAGACAAACATTGCAATCACAGTCTGCAGTGTCTACAGTGCAGGGTTCACTCAGTTCCCCTTACCCTCACAGTCCTGGTGTCAGACAGACATTGTAATCACAGTCTGCACTGTCTACAGTGCAGGGTTCACTCAGTTCCCCTTACCTCACGGTCCTGGTGTCAGACAGACATTGTAATCACAGTCTGCACTGTCTACAGAGCAGGGTTCACTCAGTTCCCCTTACCCTCACAGTCCTGGTGTCAGACATTGTAATCACAGTCTGCACTGTCTACAGTGCAGGGTTCACTCAGTTCCCCTTACCCTCACAGTCCTGGTGTCAGACATTGTAATCACAGTCTGCACTGTCTACAGAGCAGGGTTCACTCAGTTCCCCTTACCCTCACAGTCCTGGTGTCAGACAGACATTGCAATCACAGTCTGCACTGTCTACAGTGCACGGTTCACTCAGTTCCCCTTACCCTCACAGTCCTGGTGTCAGACAGACATTGTAATCACAGTCTGCAGTGTCTACAGAGCAGGGTTCACTCAGTTCCCCTTACCCTCACAGTCCTGGTGTCAGACATTGTAATCACAGTCTGCACTGTCTACAGAGCAGGGTTCACTCAGTTCCCCTTACCCTCACAGTCCTGGTGTCAGACATTGTAATCACAGTCTGCACTGTCTACAGAGCACGGTTCACTCAGTTCCCCTTACCCTCAAAGTCCTGGTGTCAGACATTGTAATCACAGTCTGCATGTCTACAGAGCAGGTTCACTCAGTTCCCCTTACCCTCACAGTCCTGGTGCAGACATTGTAATCACAGTCTGCACTGTCTACAGAGCAGGGTTCACTCAGTTCCCCTTACCCTCAAGTCCTGGTGTCAGACAGGTGCGGTATTAAAGAACTTTCAAAGGTTGGTTAAATCACTTCACGCCCTTCACCCTGCACATCCGGGTGTCAGACAAACATGTATCACAGTTGATGTCTCATCACCACCAGTGTTCCATAAATCAGTCTGGCCACCTTAACAACCAGAACATGTCAACACATTAGTTCACTATCCCTCTACCCTCACAAGTCTGGTTTCAGACAATTGAAACCAATTTGCAGTCTACGATTGCGGGTCAAGAATGTTCTTTACCGTAAGCTGGTAAACAAAATTGTAATACGTACAGTTGCTAATGAGGAATCATCAACTCACATCAGACAACACGTATACTCTCCTCACATGATGTTCACTCGTCCTTATCACAGGCCAGTTAAGAAGTCAGTAATTCAAACTCTCACTCTGTTACAGAGCAGGGTTCATCAGTTCCCTTACCCTCACAGTCCTGGTGTCAGAACATTGTAATCACAGTCTGCACTGTCTCAGCAGGGTTCACTCAGTTCCCCTTACCCTCACAGTCCTGGTCAGACATTGAATCACAGTCTGCATGTCTACAGAGCAGGTTCACTCAGTTCCCCTTACCCTCACATCCTGGGTCAGACAGACATTAATCACAGTCTGCACTGTCTACAGCAGGTTCACTCAGTTCCCCTTACCCTCACAGTCCTGGTGTCAGACAGACATTGTAATCACAGTCTGCATGTCTACAGGCAGGGTTCACTCAGTTCTCCCTTACCTCACAGTCCTGGTGTCAGACATTGTAATCACAGTCTGCACTGTCTACAGGCAGGTTCACTCAGTTCCCTTACCCTCACAGTCCTGTGTCAGAAAAATTGTAATCACAGTCTGCACTGTCTAAGGCACGGTTCACCAGTTCCCCTTACCTCAAAGTCCTGGTGCAGACATTGTAATCACAGTCTGCACTGTCTACAGTGCAGGTTCACTCAGTTCCCTTACCCTCACATCCTGGTGTCAGACATTGTAATCACAGTTGCATGTCTACAGGCAGGGTTCACTCAGTTCCCCTTACCCTCACAGTCCTGGTGTCAGAACATTGTAATCACAGTCTGCACTGTCTACAGTGCACGGTTCACTCAGTTCCCCTTACCCTCACAGTCCTGGTGTCAGACAGACATTGTAATCACAGTCTGCACTGTCTACAGTGCAGGGTTCACTCAGTTCTCCCTTACCCTCACGTCCTGGTGTCAGACAGACACTTGTAATCACAGTCTGCACTGTATACAGAGCAGGTTCACTCAGTTCCCCTTACCCTCACAGTCCTGGTGTCACAGACATTGTAATCACAGTCTGCACTGTCTACAGTGCAGGGTTCACTCAGTTCCCCTTACCCTCACAGTCCTGGTGTCAGACACTGTAATCACAGTCTGCACTGTCTACAGAGCAGGGTTCACTCAGTTCCCTTACCCTCACAGTCCTGGTGTCAGACAGACATTGCAATCACAGTCTGCACTGTCTACAGTGCAGGTTCACTCAGTTCCCCTTACCCTCACAGTCCTGGTGTCAGACAGACATTGTAATCACAGTCTGCACTGTCTACAGAGCAGGGTTCACTCAGTTCCCCTTACCCTCACAGTCCTGGTGTCAGACATTGTAATCACAGTCTGCACTGTCTACAGAGCAGGGTTCACTCAGTTCCCCTTACCCTCACAGTCCTGGTGTCAGACATTGTAATCACAGTCTGCACTGTCTACAGAGCACGGTTCACTCAGTTCCCCTTACCCTCAAAGTCCTGGTGTCAGACATTGTAATCACAGTCTGCAGTGTCTACAGAGCAGGGTTCACTCAGTTCCCCTTACCCTCACAGTCCTGGTGACAGACATTGTAATCACAGTCTGCACTGTCTACAGAGCAGGGTTCACTCAGTTCGTTCCCCTTACCCTCAGAGTCCTGGTGTCAGACAGGGTGCGCGGTATGTAGAAGAACTTGTCAAAGTGTTGGTTAAAGTCCTGAACTTCAGGCGCCACTTGAATGGCCAGCTCCTGCACCTCCTCCACGGGCACTTGCTGCCAGCATCAAGACAACTCAGGTGAGTGCACATGAATTGATGTGCTGCATCAACACGACACAGGTGTATGCCAATAAATGGATGTGCATGAGCCTACCTTAGCACAACCAGAACATGTGCAACACATTTAAGTGCCTACTCCAAACATTAGTCCAGTGAACACACTCGTGTACAAGTCTGTGGATAAACATTATCAGTACAATTTGGAAACCAATCTTGCCGAGTCTGACTGATATGAACTTTGGGGGGCAAGAGAAATGTGCTTGTGTTTTAACCAGTAAGCATGGTAAAACAAGTAATGTGTTAAGAACTGTATCAGAGTTGGAGCAAATAATGAGTGAATATGAGAAGCTGACACATCAAGACAAAACACAGTGAGTACTCTCCTGACACATGATTTTAAACACCTGTACCTGTATTGACACAGGCCCAGATTTAAAAGAAGCTCAAGTGAAATTCAAATCTTCATCTTTACTTCTAGTTCTATTTATAATGAAACTTAAGTACAATTATTACAATATGACAGTCATGGACACTCTACATATCAGCCACTCAATAATGGACCTGCCCATATGTCTGCAATGTGTTTGGCTTCCACTCTTTTTGTAACGATTACAAAGATTGTGGAGACTGACTGTGATAATACTTCTGGTCAGTATAACCTAAGTGTCATCTATTTTCAAAATCAGCAAGAATGTTCTTTTTCCAACATCTTCCTTTAAGTAAGACTGCTATTTCATGCATGACTGTCAGTGGCCTACAGCTTGCTCTTGGAGAAGTCATGAGTGCAGTCTTCAAAGCCAATGACCAATCCCTGTGACCAATACAACAGCCTTTCTAAAATGAACTAATCAAGTAACAGAAAACAACTCTACCTTCATGACATCTGATTGTTGATTTTCTCAGGAAAGATGTATTTTATATGCCAGTAAAACTGGGACTGTTTTCAACCGACGAGCAAATATTTTGGGTTTTGAAGGATAACAATTTTACTCATCTGAAGAAAAAGGTTGTGTTCAAATGCTCACACTGACCAGGGACTTAGAGAAAAAAAACTCTTTAGGATGAGAATACAACATTTTCTTGTGTACACCATGTGATTGCATTATCAAGGCTTGCGGATTCCGCTGTATTAAGATGTTATGAAGACACATTTCAACTTCTTTGCATAGTTTTGACTAAGTAACCTTCTGAGCAAATTGTATACTTGGTGCTTTGAGATATCTGTTCATTAATGCAATATCCAAATACCAAGCATGGCTAACTGCACAGTAAAATGACAAAAATCATCATCGATGAAACATTCCCTGTGCAAACGGAGACCTGATTTTGAATTGTCAGGTGCATGTATGAGGTGACCCCCGAGGACCACTAGCTAGTATTCAGTAATGAATCGACAAAGAATAAAAAATTTTGGAAAGGGAGCTACAGCTACAAATGTGATTTCAAAACACTGTAAAATGGATAGCCATGCAATACACACTGGTAAATCCACATTTGAACACAAGGAAAGAACTGGAAAATCAAAATATTAGCTAGAACACATAAACATAGTTTAAAAACATTTATAAGGATAAACAGTTTCTTTTTCTTTACAGGAGAGAGTGATTAAAAACAAAGCTCCAATAATTCAGTCGACCTGATAAACAGTTTCTTTTTCTTTACAGGATAGAGTGATTAAAAACAAAGCTCCAATAATTCAGTTGACCCTATTTCACAAAGTAAGAAATGTTTGAGAAATATTTCCTTAAAGAAAAAAAGACTTTATAACAAAAACAGCAAGACTGATATTTTGAATGCATTTTTGGACATTGCTCTGCTGCAAACTGATGATCAATCATTTTGCAATCGAACTACTCTCCTTCAGAAACATGCATGGTAATGAATTATGGTTCATATGATTCAGCCGCAGAATATATTTGTCTGCTGTCATACGGGTGCCAGCGATCATTTTGATGCATGACTATTAAGGATTGATATCATACTAATGCTACCATTCACTGACATGTTTTACAATTCACAGATTGCTGTGATAGCCTAAACTGAAGAAGTGCCAACTGGCAACAGGACAACCAGTATGACATGTACCACACGGACAGCGAGGTGAAGTGAAGTGCATGAAGGACAGAGAGGCGTGGACACATGTGGCACTGACCTGCATGTGGAACATCATGAGTTCATTGGCTAACCTATGGCGTTGCTGGGTTTCCTGCAGCTTCTTGTAAATCAGACACTGGAAAAGCACACAGCCACGCATGGCACATTGTCAGCTCCACATCTACAACTCAAGCGGTACACCACAAGCACACACAACTCTACAGTGACAGCAGTGCAGGGCAAGTGACTGACCATCTTCAGTTTGACACAAGACACGCTTAGCCGTCTCCAATTAGCATGGCTGGAACAGCTCACACTACTAGTTGGATCCGATATAGTGTAATCCAACCTGTGACAACTTCAGCATGAATAAAAGGAGCTGTGATTCCTTTTTTCAATGTTTGACATTCACTCTTACAAATGCAATCTCTGTATTATCTAAGTCCCCCCCCCCCCCCCCCCCTCTTTTGTCCCAAATACATGTCTTGTTCTGACTGAAGATAGTCACCAAAGCATCACGGATGTTGCAAAGATATGAAAGCTCTGCCTAAAATCAAAACACAAGCCTCTGGCTGGTGCAGGGAGGGTGAAGGGGTAACAAGAAAAAAGTAATAAACACATCATTAACACAATTCAATGACTCCAAACAAATCATTGTGACAATCAGCTTACTGTCTGAACTTGGTGAGGAAAGAACCTAAACACCAACTGCCCAATGACATGCCACAAGACAGAACATACCAAGTGCTTCGTTCAATGACTGTGTGGTGACTACCAACTGGACCACGATCATGCAACACAGACTGACATTGGACCAGGTGAGAGGTCAAGGGTCAGCCTCAATTACCTTCATGTGGAACATCATCAGTTCATTGGCCAGACTGTTTCGGTACTGAATATCAATCACCTTTTTGTACATCAACGACTGAAAACAATGGCAACAAGATTAAAACATGATAGCAGACTGTCTTGGATCTGAACATCAATCACCTTTTTGTGCATCGTCTGAAACCAATGGCAACAGTGTTAAGATATGACACATAATGAACACTCTTTGCACAGAGAGGGCAAAAGGAATCAAATGTTTTTCTCTTTTGCTGCACCAAGACGGGTCAACACAAATGCTTCCTTTTTTTCATCTCTTTACACTCTGTTGAGAAAAAAAAAAGGATTTCACCAAGAAGTGATGAAGACCAGGCACTGACAAGTACTCCAATCTGCAATAACAATTCAGACTGTTTGCAGCTTCCACACAGACTTTCACTCCTGTATCATTCTTGCATATATGAAGCACTATGATATACATCCTTGTGAACACACACCCACACTTCTGTATGGGAAAACCATCTGTGACAACAACGCCCACTGCCCCCATCATACTTAAACCATATCAAACACAATCTGCTTTTTCTGATCACTCTTTTGTTTTGCCCTCCCACACACTTTTCCTCCTCCTCCCCTCCATTCATGTTACTACTGCCATTCCTTCTGAATCTGCCTCACACAAACACAGCTAGGTTTGCCCTACATGTCAACAACATGTGTACATGTGGCAATGACAGACAGCTTTGATTGTCCAGCCCAAACATTCTTGTTCACTGCAGGCACAAAGGGTGGTGAGGAGACAAAAATGTCAGACTACAAAGTCTATAGCCTTTGGAGATACATATTCGCTCCCATCTTAAATGAGGCTGCACAACGTAGAACTAATGATAATTCCACAGTAAATAATACAAAGCAGCTGTGTAAACCAGCCACTCGAGCCAAATTCCTGTCCAACACAACCTGTTTCTTTACTATTTTGTATTTAAAAGAAAAAAAAACATTTGCTTGTGCCACAAATAAACCAGCACAGGCATGAAAAGCAACTGACCCCCAGGTCCACCTACATGACTGATGCTGATGCAGCAGTAGACGGCGAAGGCAGAGGCAATGTCTTCATCAAAGGTGGTGAAGTAGGTGCCTGTCTTCTTGTTGCACAGCTGGGCCACACCAAGCACCACTCCTGGACACACACAACACACACATTCCACGCTGACCTCAGCAAGGGTTTGCCACATCTTTTGAATTCACTCTCTTCTGGGCTGAGTGGATGCACAGCTGCCAGTCTTTCAGAGTCAAATTCTGGAACCTTGGGATAAAGAGGGTAGGGTGGGCTGGAGTGGGGACTTTTCCCCTTGTGTTCAGCTGACAAATGAAGGGTTTAAAAAGAAAATGCATTTTCCATACATACAATTGCCAACAATCACGTATCGTTTGGGCTTTATTCTGGTGCCCCTTTTCAAAAATGACCTATGTCTCACATTTTCAGACATATTTTTTTTAATTCTGGATTTTTTTTTCACTGAATTTGAGATTTCAGGAACAATGTCAACTTCAGGATAATTCTAGAAAAAAAAAGTTTGGTGGATTGGCAGCTCTGTAGGTATATGGAAGATAAGGGTGGATGGGAAGGTGATGGGAGAGGGTGGGGAACTGTTGGAGGGTTGGTAGCTATACAGGTATGTGGAAGATAAGGGTGGATGGGAAGGTGATGGGAGAGGGTGGGGAACTGTTGGAGGGTTGATAGCTATACAGGTATGTGGAAGATAAGGGTGGATGGGAAGGTGATGGGAGAGGGTGAGAAACTGTTGGAGAATTGGTAGCTATGTAGATATGTGGAAGATAAGTGTGGATGGGAAGGTGATGGGAGAGGGTGGGGAACTGTTGGAGAGTCGGTAACTATACAGATATATGGAAGATAAGGGTGGATGGGAAGGTGATGGGAGAGGGTGGGGAACTGTTGGAGGGTCGGTAGCTATACAGGTATGTGGAAGATAAGGGTGGATGGGAAGGTGATGGGAGAGGGTGGGGAACTGTTGGAGGGTTGGTAGCTGTACAGGTATGTGGAAGATAAGGGTGGATGGGAAGGTAATGGGAGAGGGTGAGGAACTGTTGGAGAGTTGGTAGCTATGTAGATATGTGGAAGATAAGTGTGGATGGGAAGGTGATGGGAGAGGGTGGGGAACTGTTGGAGAGTCGGTAACTATACAGATATATGGAAGATAAGGGTGGATGGGAAGGTGATGGGAGAGGGTGGGGAACTGTTGGAGGGTTGGTAGCTATACAGGTATGTGGAAGATAAGGGTGGATAGGAAGGTGATGGGAGAGGGTGGGAAACTGTTACAGTTCATGCGAAGTGACCAAAAAAATAAAAAAAAATGTTTTTTACAAACTGTGAAACGTTTTTAAATGATGTAAAAATCAAGCAATCGGGTATAACAAAACGATCATATAAAACAACAAATATGAATTCTAAAGCAATAAATCACAATAAAAAAGAACAAATCAAATCACTTACCTTCCTCATCTTTGATTGGAAAACACAGGATATTTCTGTGGACAAAGAAAGGGAAAAAGCCATTATGCATTGATGTACATCCATCATGCTCCAAAATCCCAACTAAGCAGTCAACACACACACAGGTACCCAAAGACCCACACCTGCAACTGGAGAATTCTTGTACCAGCGTTAATGGGAGGGGGTGAGAATAAAAAGAGAGAGAGAATGAACGAACCAACAAATGAACAAATTTTATTGCTATTAAGCTGTACAGCTCCTTAAGCAAGTCGGCACGATGCACATTGACAAAAAGCAACACAATATCATTGACATCGAAACCACAGCAATGTATTTCTTTTTTAAACATTACGTGACAAAGTCGTGAAGGACAAACTGTCTCTGGTATTTGTGTACATTTTGTCCAGGGGAGGACCGTCACCCCAGGTAGAATTGAATCAGGCCAAGGAGAGCGTGCAACTGCCGTAGGGCACATGCTTGCGTCTCTGTGTGTTGTATGTTGCTGGCGCGTTTTCCTTTCCACAGGCGGGCTAGTTTAACACGTTCTTCTGCTGACATGTTCTTGTGTTCCTGCTTCACAAACCAGAACTGACAGTCATCCTCCAAACTCAGATTGCAGGCGAACTAAAAAACGATGCCATCCGATTCGCACAGTAACACACCCACGCCATCTGACTGATGAAGCATGATTTTTCGGAATGCTAAGTTTCTGTGCTTATCTCTCAACCATCTCTGAAATTGCCGATCAGTCAAAATGGCAAATAGTCCTTCACCACATCCATATCAAAGCCTGCTACCGTTCTGTCCATAGAATGCACGAGGCCTGTTTTGATAACAGAGTGCTGGATCTCCCGGTTCATAATGTCGCACTCAGACTGGCAGGAGTACAAAGGCAGAAGATGTGTCAACATCGCTGTCAACATCTGTAGGCTTGATGTGTTCAATAACATCCTGTAAAGTGCACCGTGTACTGTGATCTTCAGATTCTGTGTCAAACAAGGCCAGTTCATTCACTACGCAAGCGTTTCCGTTATCAACACCAACCTGTTCAAGCCGTGTATTTTGCTGCTTTGCTCATTTCTGATCACGTCGCACCTGGCTGGGCGGTTTCTTTCTATAATATTGGACTCGTGCTCTTTGATTCAAGACAGGATCCACCATTGTTGTTTTGACAGGGACGGCTGGCTTCAGTTGTAATACGACGACGATGTTGCTGCCTTTACCTGCAATTTTCCAGCTTGACACTGTGTTCTCGGTTAGCAGGGCGCTCAGGGCTGTCTCCACAGTTGCTGGAAGTCCAGTAACTGGCATTGTCATAGAATACTCAAAAATAATTTTTGCAGCTTAGACAAATGGCACCCTGTCACTTCATGTCAAACCACGTAACCCCCAAAAGAGAGAAAGAGAGAGAGAGAGAGAGAGAGAGAGAGAGAGAGAGAGAGAGAGAGAGAGAGAGAGAGAGAGAGAGAGAAGACAAGACAAGACAAGACAAAATTCTTCATTAACGAGGATAATAGATAAGCACTGATGTGCTTTTTTACATCCAGTCCTCGCCCTGAGTAGGTACTACAACATGCAGTGAAATCAATTAATGTAAGAAAGCGAAGAAGCAAGCAAAGCGGTCATGTAATCATAGAGGAACATCAAATGAAAATAGAAGGGAAATGAAAACAAAACAAAAAATAAGAATAATAATAAACAAAAAAGAAATAATAATAACAATAATAATAATAAAATAAAATAAAAATAAAAATGAGAATAACAATAATGAAGAGGAAGGAGAGAGTGGGGGTAGGGAGTGAGGTGGGCTGGGGGAACATATGTAAATGTACTACAATGTACAAGATTGGCATGTATGAAAACAGACAGTGAAGTGAATATGACAAAGTACGTACATATTTTTGAACACACACATACACGCATGCTCGCACGCTTAGAGAGAGAGAGAGAGAGAGAGAGAGAGAGAGAGAGAGAAAGAGAGAGAGAGTAAGGCACAACATGTAATCATTTTTCGTAAGGCATGAAAATATGTAGAACGTATTAAGCAAAGTCAAAAATGGAAATGTACTAAAACGTACAATAATTAGCATGTATAAAATCAGACAGTAAAATGAATATGACAAAGTATGTACCGAATTCAGAACATACACATGCACTCACGCACAGACAAAAAGAGAGAGAGAGAGAGAGAGAGAGAGAGAGAGAGAGAGAGAGAGAGAGAGAGAGAGAGAGAGAGAGAGTGAAAAAGGGCACAACATATAATCATTTTTCATAAGATTATATCCATATGCACACATATATATATCCACACACACACACACACACATTATATATATATATATAAATATATATATATATTTGTTATATTAAAAACAAGTTAAAATCAAGCTTAAAACATCTACAAGCTTGTTTCGCACTCGTCAGGATGTGATGAGCTTGTATTGCCAGTGCTATATATATATATATATATAGCTAGCTTGCTGTTGTTTTTTCCCGGTGCTACATGTGTTTCTCAGGTGTTATTGATTTTATTCACTGATAGGAACTTCCATCTGTGTCTGCAATTGTTAACCATTTCTGTTCTAACATTTAAAGTTGCCAACTGTGGTTTACATAGTATAATGTATTTCTCTGTAAGGCATAGATTACATCTTTTTGAAATGTTATTGTATGGTGCTGCTCTTGTTAAGATTTTCCAAGATATGTTGTAGTCTATGTTTTTATCTTTAAGTTTCCAAATGTATTTACTCAATTCTGTTTGGTTTTTATATCTTTCTTTGTTGAATGATTGTTTATGGTTTGCATATCTAGTTTTGAATTGGTTTTCAGTGATACCTACATATGTTTCTTTTGCGTTCTCTGATGTTACAGTGGCTTGGTACACGATGTTGTTGTAAAGGCATTTGTTGCTTAGGGGACACTGTTCTATTTTGGTACAGTTACAAGATTTCTTTTCGTTACCCTCTTTTTTCTCTGTGCTGCTTTTCATTTTATTTGCTGAATCGATGGCATTTTAAAGATTTGGCATACATGAATATGATAATTTAATGTTGTTTCAGTTGAATATCTTAAATAATTTATGGTCTTTTGGGAAAGATGATGTCAAGATTTTAAAGAATTCTTTCCCTACATTTGTTTTAACTCTTGCATCATATGGGGGATTGTACCATGTGATATTCCTTTTCCTGTTCTTTCTGCATCTTTTTGTATCATTGTCTGGATCGTATCGTAGTTCGTAATTGTAGCCACTTTTATGTAACGCCTCTTGGTATTCAGCTGTAGCATTGTTGAATACTGTTTCGTTACATGACAAATTGGATAATCTTTTATTTATGCTTTTGGGTATTGTTTTCAGTATGGAGGGTGGGTGATTATTTTTGATGTTTACATAAACAGGCGTATCATTTGGTTTCTTGTATGGTTTATATATGTGTTGGTTGAGGTCTAATGTTATGTTAGGCGGATAAAACCAATAACTTTTACAAAACAGAACCTGAAGAGTACTCAAAGCTCCTTGACAAAAATATCCAAAAAAATTACAGAAAGGCTGACAAGGCTACATATGATCACATCAGAAAGAAGGAAAAAGAACTTGTACACCAAATGGACCTAAGTGACAGAATAGAGACCAAAGCAGCTAGAGAAGCCTTTATTACACTTAAAGACCACAAACCCAATTTCTTGAATAATCCTACATGTAGACTGATAAACCCTTCCAAATCTGAACTAGGAAAATTATTAAAAAAAATCTTAGAGAAAACCATAAAAAACATAAAAGAAAACACTGAACTCAGTCTCTGGAAAAACACATATGAAGTAATACAATGGTTAAAAAAAACTCAATAAACAAGAAAATACAGTTTTTATAACATTTGACATAGTAGATTTCTATCCATCTATAGATGAAAAGCTACTAACCAAAGCTATGAAATTTGCCAACAAGTACACAGAAATATCAGGGTCAGAAATGGAAATCATTTTCCATACAAAGAAAACTTTACTGCACAGTAAAAATGAAACCTGGATTAAGAACACAAGCAGGAATTCAACTTTTGATGTCACAATGGGATCATATGATGGTGCCGAGACTTGCGAAACTTGTCGGACTATTCATGTTATCCAATATTAAAAAAAACCTGGGAAAACAAACTGGACTGTACAGGGATGACGGCCTTGCCACTCTGAATGACAACCCTAGGAATATTGAAAATAAGAAAAAAGAATTGTGTAAAATTTTCCACAACCAAAACTTAAAAATCCCCATAGAAGCAAACAAAAAGATAGTGAACTATTTAGACATAACGTTAGACCTCAACCAAACACATATAAAAACAAGAAACCAAATGATACGCCTGTTTATGTAAACATCAAAAATAATCACCCACCCTCCATACTGAAAACAATACCCAAAAGCATAAATAAAAGATTATCCAATTTGTCATGTAACGAAACAGTATTCAACAATGCTACAGCTGAATACCAAGAGGCATTACATAAAAGTGGCTACAATTACGAACTACGATACGATCCAGACAATGATACAAAAAGATGCAGAAAGAACAGGAAAAGGAATATCATATGGTACAATCCCCCATATGATGCAAGAGTTAAAACAAATGTAGGGAAAGAATTCTTTAAAATCTTGACATCATCTTTCCCAAAAGACCATAAATTATGTAAGATATTCAACAGAAACAACATTAAATTATCATATTCATGTATGCCGAATCTTAAAAATGCCATCGATTCAGCAAATAAAATGAAAAGCAGCACAGACAAAAAAGAGGGTAACGAAAGGAAATCTTGTAACTGTACCAAAATAGAACAGTGTCCCCTAAGCAACAAATGCCTTTACAACAACATCGTGTACCAAGCCACTGTAACATCAGAGAACGCAAAAGAAACATATGTAGGTATCACTGAAAACCAATTCAAAACTAGATATGCAAACCATAAACAATCATTCAACAAAGAAAGATATAAAAACCAAACAGAATTGAGTAAAAACATTTGGAAACTTAAAGATAAAAACACAGACTACAACATATCTTGGAAAATCTTAACAAGAGCAGCACCATACAATAACATTTCAAAAAGATATAATCTATGCCTTACAGAGAAATACATTATACTATGTAAACCACAGTTGGCAACTTTAAATGTTAGAACAGAAATGGTTAACAATTACAGACACAGATGGAAGTTCCTATCAGTGAATAAAATCAATAACACCTGAGAAACACATGTAGCACCAGGAAAAAACAACAGCAAGCTAGCTATATAATATATATATAGCACTGGCAATACAAGCTCATCACATCCTGACAACCACACAGCGCGAAACAAGCTTGTAGATGTTTTAAGCTTGATTTTAACTTGTTTTTAATATAACAAATGTCGCTCCCACTGTGGTTGAGCACTGTTTTTAAAATTGCGCTGATCCTCAGTACCATTCCTCTCTCTCTCTCTCTCTCTATATACATACATATATATATACGCGCGTGCAAGTGTGCGCGCATATACATATATATAGACATACACATATACATATACATGCGCACACACACATACATATGCACACATACACACACATACATACAAGCATACTACATACATACACACACACATTGGTGATATATATAAATATATATATATATCAAAATACTTGATACATGAAAAAAAAGAAGAAGAAAAAAAAAATAGAAAAAACAAATTGGTTAAGTACATGAAAATGGGATGATTTATGCTTTTGAGATCACTTGTTGGTATTACTTATGGGTTGTTGTTGTTTTCTTTTGTTTTGTTTTTGTTTGTTTTTACTGCAGAAGGTGGGTAAGGTAAGTGTTTTTGAAAGTTGTGGTACAATGGATTTGTTTGATGGATTCTGGAAGGGAGTTCCACAAAGAGGTTCCCGAGTACGTTAGACTTGATTTAAATAGGTCAATTCTGGGGACTGGTACATGGAGTTTGTGGGAGTTTCTCGAGAGAGAGAGAGAGAGAGGAGAGAGAGAGAGAGAGAGAGAGAGAGAGAGAGAGAGAGAGAGAGAAGCAACAGAAACAGAGACAAAGATTGAGAGACAAAGAGACAGACAGACACAGAGACAGACAGAAACACATATACACAATAACAGAGAGAGAGACAGACAGACAAACAGACAGGCAGACAGAGACAGAGAGAAAGCAAGAGGAAGGCTCATTCTGATGACAACTTAAGCTGTGTTGATCATAAAACCACTGGAATTAATTTAACATCCATTTATTAAACAGAGACTAGAGGGTAAAAAAAAACAACCCTGTTCCAAGCACGCAAAGACAGACACAGACAGAGAGAAAATCAGACACTCAACACACACAGCATCAACTGTACCTGGTTCTGAAGCCGGTGGAATCATCGATTCCTCTGTAGAACAGGGGGTGTGCATAGGCATCCTTGATGTCAGCAAAGTCCCTGTCAACCCCAACTAATAATGAGGACATGGCAGTGCCCTGACTGTCACCACAACTAATAATGAGGACATGGCAGTGCCCTGACTGTCACCACAACTAATAATGAGGACATGGCAGTGCCCTGACTGTCACCACAACTGATAATGAGGACATGACAGTGTCCTGACTGTCACCACAACTGATAATGAGGACATGACAGTGTCCTGACTGTCACCACAACTGATAATGAGGACATGGCAGTGCCCTGTCACCACAACTAATAATGAGGACATGGCAGTGCCCTGACTGTCACCACAACTGATAATGAGGACATGGCAGTGCCCTGTCACCACAACTAATAATGAGGACATGGCAGTGCCCTGTCACCACAACTAATAATGAGGACATGGCAGTGCCCTGTCACCACAACTGATAATGAGGACATGGCAGTGCCCTGTCACCACAACTAATAATGAGGACATGGCAGTGCCCTGACTGTCACCACAACTGATAATGAGGACATGGACATGGCAGTGCCCTGACCGTCACCACAACTGACAATGAGGACATGGCAGTGCCCTGACTGTCACCACAACTAATAATGAGGACATGGCAGTGCCTTGACTGTCACCACAACTGACAACGAGGACATGGCAGTGCCCTGACTGTCACCACTGATAATGAGGACATGGCAGTGCCCTGGCTGTCACCACTGATAATGAGGACATGGCAGTGCCCTGACTGTCACCACTGATAATGAGGACATGGCAGTGCCCTGACTGTCACCACAACTGACCATGAGGACATGGCAGTGCCCTGACTGTCATCACAACTAATAATGAGGACATGGCAGTGCCCTGACTGTCATCACAACTGATAATGAGGGCATGGCAGTGCCCTGACTGTCACCACAACTGACAATGAGGACATGGCACTGCCCTGACTGTCACTGTTGATGGTCAACCCCAGCAGGAATTAGCTTCGATAGCATCAGGAAGGTCATCTTAGTTGATGAATGAAACCCAGAACAATGATAATGTCCTCAAGATGGTCAAGCAAATGATCTTCCATTTCCTATGAATAAACAACAAAGCAAAAGCTGATACCTTAATGCTTTCTGTACATCTCTGATGTGGAACAATGCAATTTTACAGAGGTTTCTCCGTGATATCTCATTATAATCAACAGATCCTGGCGACTGAGTTTGACTTTAGGGAGGCAGACTGTCTTCCTTGACCATTGCAAGTTACACTGAACAGAATAACAAAGGTGAAGGTAGCAGATATCCTCAAAAAACATGACGATCAATATACATGTTTGAACACTACAAGTATCATGCATGAGATCAAGGTGGGAAGATGGTGTAGTGGTTAACGCACTTCCCAGGGATTCCGCTGTGGTCCATGGTTTGAGTCTCCCATGGGTCAGGTTTTTCTCTTGTTTTTCCACTCCACCTGAATGGTGCCCCAGCTCTAGTCTTTCAGGTGAGATGATATATCTGGGCCTGGTGTGCAGCGTTCATTTCACATATGTTAAAGATCTAATGGCAGCAAAAGCTGTCCCTGGTCACACTCTGAATCCCCACTTTGGTAGGTGAAACAAAAGCCCTCTCTGGGAATAGCAGCCTGTACTTTAGCCCAGGAAAACTGTAGTGACATGACATTCAGCAATATAACATCATACAATAGAGTGTGATACGATTCAATAATGGGTAATAACAACACATTACTGTACAAACATACGAGCACATATACATGTGGACCATACA
>CM065728.1:70025027-70042527 GCA_033310375.1 Conus canariensis | reverse complement strand
TGCCTGCAAAGGTAAGCCAATATACTGAAGCAGACATGTCCAGAGTGGACAAGAGTCAAACAGAAGATGACAAGTACCACTGCTGGGTTAGCACCATGCAAAGAACAGGGAGGTACCTCTTTCTCTTGCGTAGTGATGCCATCAAATACTGTGGCAACAAGCTCATCTGAGTCCTGGTCCAGAAGAAAAACTGAACACCTGCACAGAGATGACGTCACACCTTAAATTTTACATCAATATACATTCATTTTAACATGAAGACACTTCATTCATTCTTTTGCTAAAATCAAATGCACTATGCGGTGGCACTGATAAATAAAAAGTTTTTTTTACAAATTTAATATTTTGATAATTCAGGTCATTCACTTCCATACAATCACATGGATACAGAAAAACCAAGCATGCAGCATCAGGTTCCAGTATACATTCACAAAAAAATACATAGACACTCATGTGTATAGACCTGTCAGCATCATGGTTTGCAATATTACTACAAGATCCACACACACACACACACACACACACACACACACACACACACACACACACACACTCAGTATTAAAACTTCCTGCTAGTAACACTACAAAAGCAACATCACAGGAGTGATCACTGTGAAACCTTATCTGATGATGTAATAAATAGATCAGTAAACGGACAAATAACTGACTTGGTTCATATTCTAAACAGCTGACTGCAGTCAGTATATATACCTTTCATCTACAGCTGACTGCAGTCAGTATATATACCTTTCATCTACAGCTGACTGCAGTCAGTATATATACCTTTCATCTACAGCTGACTACCACAGTCAGTATATATACCTTTCATCTACAGCTGACTGCAGTCAGTATATATACCTTTCATCTACAGCTGGCTGCAGTCAGTATATATACCTTTCATCTACAGCTGACTGCAGTCAGTATATATATACCTTTCAACTACAAATAAAGACAAAATCATGAAATTAAAATTCTAGATTACAATGAAGTAAAACGACATTCACTTAAAAAGAAAATCCAGTTGCAATGAAACGTCACAGAATGAAATCATTGCTGTAGGTGAGTAACGACAACACAGACCGCTTAAAAAAAAATCACAAAATGAAGCTAGTATATCAATAATAGTGTTACTGAAACTAATTAGCGGACTGGTGAAGACAGGGTTTGGGGGGGGGGGGGGGGGGGAGAATAGAGGTGGGGGAGGGGGGAGAAGGTGAGGATAGGTGAAGGGACAGGTAGGTTACTTGGAATGGACGAAAGATGGGTGAATGCTGATGGCAAGGTGTGTTTGAGATAAGAAGACAGGTATGGTGTGTGTGTGTGTGTGTGTGTGTGTGTGTGTGTGTGTGTGTGTGTGTGTGTGTGTATGTGTATGTGTGTGTGAAAGACATAGAGGGAGAGGTGGGGGATGAGTGGGTCTTCGCCTGGTATGGGACTGGAATGTGGGGGGAAGACAGGAAATGGTCGTGCTGGTCATCGGTCAGCTGTGACCAGCTCCACGTTAGTCCAACCGTTCTGCTCCTCTAAGCTTCTCCACTATGTCCTCAGTGAAAGTTTTGATGGGTGATATGAGAACAAGCCCCTGAAGCTTGTTGTCCTGGACCTCATGAACAGTACACAGCCTGAGTTGTGATTTGAGGTGCAGTCTGAAAGGGCCGGGAGCAGTGGATGCCTGGACTCCCAGGGAATGGCCTTGGCTTTCCTCAAGCTCACCTTGCTGTGGATTTCAGCCATTGGGAAGTCCCATCCTGGTCATCCACTTCAGCTGTGGAAGTCATGATCCTTGTCAGCTTTCTTCAGAGAGCTGGACAAGCACAGTTGGTTGCAGAGGAGGATGGGCTGGATCTTGGTCAGGTAAAGATGTGTTCAGGGTGGTGCTGTTGACCCTGAACTGTCCAAACTTTCAAAGAGAAAAAAATAGTTACTGATTTTTTGCTGCAGGTATCCTTGTAGGGGGTCCATCCAGTGTGTGGTCGATGAGATACTTCGATGTGTGCGCAACACCCACTCCCTCATCACTGATGGCAAGTGAGTGGATGTTATTTGGCTTCTGGTGGAAATCAATACCATCTCATCTGTTTTGGTAACCTAGAGCTCTAAAACAAATTCCTGATGCACGAGTCCACCAATTCACAGACTGTTTCTCGATATGTGATTTTGTCAGTGTTCTGCATCAGTCCTGAAAGCGACATGTCTTTGCAAGTTTGATCTGCATGTTGCTGGCCTCCCTTGTTCAGCAGTCAGCAGCGAAGACAAGGAAGAGGACAAGAGATAGTTCACGTCCTTGTGGTGCACCCAAGAAACATGAATACTTGAATAAATGAAATATATGCAGATAAGATGAACATGGTGTAACTTAAACTGGAGAATAACAAACCTTCCTGTGTCTTCCCCCCTCCCACTCCCACATCTGTCTTCCTCCCATCTCAGGGACAGCACAGGGAACAATCTTCCTTACCTCTCAGAATCTGTCAGGTTCCTTGCTTCCTGCATGATCTCTCGCAACAACTTGGTCAGGTCATCTGGAAGGCAAAGACACCGCATCAGCCAGGACTCCAGCACCACGGAGGAGTACGTTTTCTTCATAATCAACAGCATACTAGCATCCTCACACACTTTCCTCCCTCCTAGCCACACATTACTGTGGTTCCCACATTACATTATTACATACCACACAAACAGTGACCCCCCCAACTGAGAAGCACCCCAAAGCCAGGTCCACCACAGTGATTTGCACTGCTGTTCAACTTTTACCCTACGGCGCGCGCGGCTCCATGCATTGCTCAAAGCTCTGCTGGCTACGTGTGCCGACTGAGAGCTCTGTTGCCTACAGCGTGCACACGTCCATGTGTTCTTATTTTTTAAAATTCTAGTATTCAAACTTTAATGGTCTAAGAGAAATAACTCCTGCACTTAGTAGAGGGTTTCTGGTAGCCTGACATGCCCTAGTTCTTAAGTTCAAGCAAAGTTCACATTTGCTATCTGTGGCTGAAACGAAGAACCTCTCACTGGGGTTTTTCCGACTTGAACTGACTGCGTTTCTGGCTCAAGCCTCTTGTCTGCTAGTCAAAATGGCAGCTCGGCGCCAGAAAGTCATTTCTTTAGAACAAGTTATTGAAGAATGTATTCAAGGCGGTTCCGATAACAAAGGAGAGTCGATCGACAGTGGAGATGATAGGGAAGATGAGGAATGTCTATTTGAAGACGTTCTTGATTTCAAAGGCGAAAATAACCGATTCCACTGATTCAGTAACACACACACACAGGCGCTTGACTCGCAAAATCTCTGTAGTGCAAATTCTGTGAAATTGTTTAAAAATGGATAATAACTGATAGCGAAAAGCACCATAACCATAAGTGTATTAGGTGAGTGACTTTTTGTATCAATTTACCTTCATGCCATTACTAAACACTGATCATCAAACTCTGCACTTGTTTTTATTTCTGTGTGTTTTGGTTACTTTATTTCTCTGTAAGTTGTCTCAATGCAGGATCTCTTAGAGTTCTGAAAGTACATTCATCTAAAAATCCCTGATTTCTTCTTTTCAGCCATACCAAACATGATGTTAACACGGACCAAACATAACACGTAAAATAAATTCCAAAAATGCCAAAATCATTATGTAGGCAGGGGTTTTAGCGTGAGCAGCTGTGTGCGGGAGGGGGGAAAACTCATGCTGCATGCATACGCAGGGATAGTGTTAACTGTAAGCCACTGCTCAGTCAGGCTAGCCTTGGAAAGCATGATGTATATTAGTGTAGTTCCCCACCGTAAGTCCTGAACCTGTCCGGCTATAAACTCTCTTCACCACCACACACACGCACGCATATACCATGAGTTTATAGCCCTCACATCTGGCCTGCATGTTTGTTTAGCAAGCAGAAAAAGTAGCCATCACCAATGCAGCTCATGAGTGATCATATTTACAAATGAACAAACTGAAAATCAACAACTAAACTCTGTGGAAATTAAAACTTCTGACCTTTTCTAACATGTCAACACAGACACTTCACTCTGTCAAATTAAAATATCTGGCCATTTGTAACATGCAAACACAAACTCATGAATGAAATTAGCAACCAATCAACTGGTGCATACAGTCATGTCAAAATGCACAAAAATTAGAAGACAACTGATAAAACAGGATTTTCTTTAATGAAAAATACAACTTCTGAGTATTTTTCCTGTTCAACAGCTGATGAGCGCAGATGCAATAGTCATGTATATGCTAAAAGTGAGTGACAATGTGTGTGTGTGTGTGTGTGTGTGTGTTGTGTGTGTGTGTGTGTGTGTGCGCGTGCAAGTGTGTATGCATGTGTGTGTGTGTGAGCACGTGTCCATGTGTGAATGCGTGTGTGCATGTGTGTGTGCATGTGTGTGCGTGTATGCATGTGTGTGTGCATGTGTGTGCGTGTGTATGTGTGTGAGTGCATGTGTGCAGGCATACCTTGAAATGAAACAACCAATTGAAAATTGTAACCCAAACCGACACAACCCAAGTCTGAACCCCAAATGCCAGCATATGCACTGGTAAACATGTGAACATGAAACTACAAAAGACAACAAAAAGGAAAAGAAACACTCCAAATTAATGAGATTCATCATACACAAGAAATCCCCATCAGAGTAGGTTGCGTCGCATGGGGCAAGGTGGCGTAAGCACTCGATGCAAGAAGGAATACGGCCATCAGGAAGAGCAAAATGGGACAGTGAGAGCTTTCGTACTTGTCTAAAAGGAATTCTGGTAATGGTCGGACGAACAGACTTTTTTCTAATCTGATGTCCCCAAGAGAAACACTTCTGAGAACCACAATACGACAATGTACCCAGAGATTCACCACCTTTGTAAACAGGGGCAATCACTCTGACAGACTTGATAACTGAAGCACTGGACGGCTTCTTACTTGTTATAAGTTTACTACTATATTGACCCCTTGCCTCTGACACAGGATGACTCTCTTTGCTCCTAGAGTTGTTCGTCGGCTCAGACACTGATGGACGTACTGAAATAGTAGAATCCATGTCGGTTTCTTGTTCAGATGCCACCCTGCGTATCTCCAACCTTGAGGAGGATGATCTGGTGTCGCACCTGTCAAGTGGGGAAGGCCAGGCAAAGTCAGTTGGCAACAAATGTGAATGGCAAGCAGCAATCTCTTGATCGTCCCCTGCTCCAAAATGTGATCCATAAGACTCAGCCTCCACTGACGTGGGATCATACATGCGAAAAATGGACACAGAATATGCTCTCTTCTGTCTTTCCTCCATCTTTTTGGTCAGCTCATGCTGGGAAGGATCCTCATCGGACACATTCACCTTTATCACACCCCAAGACTTGGTGCTGATTTGATCTTCAAGAATCTCACATTCTCTTCTATTGGTTCCTTTTCTCTTGTCATCTAAATTTGTACGTGCACTGGATAAATCATCATTTTCATCGTGCCTGACAACGAAGTTGGCCACATAGCGGTTGACAGTAAACAAGAAGGGAGACAAGCCTTTGGTCTCGGTGCTCTCACGGACACACTCACCTAGTCTTGTGAACAACTGCTTGGCCACATGCAACAAAGCCTGCAAAAGGAAAACAAAATTTAGCAAATAGCCACAACAGTCCCATACAATAACAACTTCAGCGAAAAGCCCCAACAATTTCACAAATGGCAACAATAATAAACAACTGCAGCAAACTGCAACAACAATAAAGCACTACAGCAAACAACCATACAACAAACAATTTCAGCCAACAGCCAAACACTAACAACTCGCAAAGCATATAAACAATTTCATGAACACCACAAAACACTTCAACAAATAACCATAACTTAGCAAAACACACAAGAACAAAAGACTTCAAAAAAACAGACCACAATAACAACAAATTCAGCTCACAGCAACAACATCAAACAACTCACAAACAGAACACAATTTCAGCAAACAGCAACAACAATAAACCAACTTTAGCAAACAGCCATAACAACTTCAGAAACAGCCATAACAGAACAAAAACAGCTAAAGCCAACACAAAACAAATCAGCAAGCACAAACAAACAATCAGCAACAACCACAACAGCAAACACCTAAGCAAGAACCAACTAAACAGCCAACAACTTCAAACACAACACTTCACAAGCCAAAACAACTAATAGCCAAAACACACAGCAAACACCTTAAGCAAAGAGCCACAAAAACAAACTACATCAGCCAACAACCACAACAGCAAACACCTTAACAAGAGCACAAAACAAACTACAAGCCAACAAAAAAGCAACAACTTCAAAAGCCACAAACAAATCACAAGTCACAACCGACTTCAGCAAACAGTCACAGCATCAAACAACTTCAGCAAACAGCCACAACAATAAACAACTGCTGCAAACAGCCACAAGAACAAACAACTTCAGCAAAACAGCCATAACAATAAACAACTTCAGCAAACAGCCACAAGAACAAACAACTTCAGCAAACAGCCACAACTACAGCCAACAGCCACAAGAACAAACAACTGCAACAAACAGCCACAAGAACAAACAACTTCAGCAAATAGCCACAACAACTACAGCAAACAGCTACAACAACAATCAACTTCAGCAAACAGCCCACAAAACAAACAGTTTCAGTGAACACCCACAACAATAAACAACTTAAGCAGCCATGACAACCACTTCAGCAAACAGCTACAAAAACAAACAATCTTGGCAAACAGCCATAACAACAAACAACTTCAGTGAACAGCCAAACCAAACAACCTTGGCAAACAGCGACAACAACAACAAAAATCTTGGCAAACTGTCACAACAACTTCAGCAAACAGCCACAACAAATATCTTTCGCAGACATCCCAAAAAAAACACTTTCACAAACAGCCACAACAATAAGTAACTCTCAGCAAAAGCCATAAGAACAAACAATTTCAACAAAAGCCACAAGAACAAACAATTCCAGCAGACAGCCACAAGAACAAACAATTCAGCAGACATCCACAAGAACAAACAATTCCAGCAGACAGCCACAAGAACAATTCCAGCAGACAGCCACAAGAACAAACAATTCCAGCAGACAGCCACAAGAACAAACAATTCCAGCAGACAGCCACAAGAACAATTCCAGCAGACATCCACAAGAACAAACAATTCCAGCAGACAGCCACAAGAACAATTCAGCAGACAGCCACAAGAACAAACAATTCCAGCAGACAGCCACAAGAACAAACAATTCCAGCAAAAGCCACAAGAACAAACAATTTCAGCAGACAGCCACAAGAACAATTTCAGCAAAAGCCACAAGACCAAACAACTTCAGCAAACAGCCACAAGAACAAACAACTTCAGCAGACAGCCACAAGAACAAACAACTTCAGCAGACAGCCACAAGAACAAACAACTTCAGCAAAAGCCACAAGAACAAACAATTTCAGCAGACAGCCACAAGAACAATTTCAGCAAAAGCCACAAGAACAAACAACTTCAGCAAACAGCCACAAGAACAAACAACTTCAGCAGCCACAAGAACAAACAACTTCAGCAAACAGCCACAAGAGCAAACAACTTCAGCAAACAGCCACAAGAACAAACAACTTCCGCAGACACCCACAAGAACAAACAACTTCAGCAAAAGCCACAAGAACAAACAACTTCAGCAGAGAGCCACAGGAACAAACAACTTCAGCAGCCACAAGAACAAACAACTTCAGCAGACAGCCACAGGAACAAACAACTTCAGCAGAGAGCCACAGGAACAAACAACTTCAGCAGCCACAAGAACAAACAACTTCAGCAGACAGCCACAAGAACAAACAACTTCGGCAGACAGCCACAAGAACAAACAACTTCGGCAGACAGCCACAAGAACAAACAACTTCGGCAGACAGCCACAAGAACAAACAACTTCAGCAGACAGCCACAAGAACAAACAACTTCGGCAGACAGCCACAAGAACAAACAACTTCAGCAGACAGCCACAAGAACAAACAACTTCGGCAGACAGCCACAAGAACAAACAGCTTCAGCAGACAGCCACAAGAACAAACAACTTCAACAAAAGCCACAAGAACAAACAACTTCAGCAGATAACCACAAGAACAAACAACTTCAACAAAAGCCACAAGAACAAACAACTTCAGCAGAGAGCCCCAACAACTTCAGCCAACAGGCACAGCCACTGCAGCCACTGCAGGCAGTGTCATGACAACAGGCATGGGCACAGCCCTGCCACGTAGCTTCAGACCCTCACAGCACCATCTTCAATTTCAATACTCATCATCAAAAAAAAAAAAAAGTCAAATTCTGTGACCCCTCATATCTTGCACTGTGGATGATCTCACATCCATGTCTGTGCTAAAGTTGCCTCAAAGTCGCTGGTATTTTCTGCACCCACATGAAGTCCCCAGCAACCATGGGAAACTCTAGGACAGATCTCTTTCACTCTGAGGGATCAGAATACCTTTTGATTGCAGACTACTTCAGCAAATACTTCATAGTCCACAAACTTGGACGTGACATGGGGAGCAGTGTAGTAGTGAATGTTATGAAGCAAATCTTTGCGGAGCATGGGATTCCATCAAAAATCGTAAGTGACAATGGCCCGCAATTCAGTGCTGAGACATTTGCCCGTTTTGCAAAACAGTGGAACTTTGTACACATTACATCATCGCCCGACCCAAGATCCAATGGGTTCATCGAGCGTCATGTCAGAACAGTGAAAGCCACACTGACCAAATCTCTTGAAGCCAAAACTGACCCTGACCTTGCACTGCTTTGCCTCAGGGCAACCCCCATATCAGCAAACCTTCCAAGCCCTATCGAAATCATGACTGGCAGGAAAGCAAAAGTGAACCTTCCCACCAGTGCTCCTCACACCAACTCAAACACAAACTGTGAGAGGATCCGTGAAGAACATCAGCATCGTCAAGACATCAAAAAGAAACAGTCTGACAAATCAGCCACCATCCCACCGCTGCCACCATGTAATATGTAGTGAGTATCTTAACTCATACATTCAAGGAATAAGGCTTGACACAAAGCTTCGTTATTTTTAATGAAGCCGAACAGTTAAACACAAAAGCCTTATGGGTAAGACGCATGCGCAGTGCATAGGTGACGGACGTCGTCTGCTAGTCTGTACTGCAACAGTACTACATTGTCATGGAAATTTCTCATGAAATGGGTGTGGTGGCACCCTCCAAAGGGGGGCTACTCGCTCACACTCTACGATCATTAAATCAGCCATCGGTATGGGCATTTCAAGGTCCTGTGTATCTTGGATCAGAACAGGCACCTCTAGACACCACTGAAGGGACTGGGCAGCAGTGCAAAGCCTTCTCTGGTGGGTGACCTCATGAAGACCTGATATTTTTTCCTGCCTGTGGACTGCAGCACTGGGAATGCACCAGTCTGAGCCCTGGTGGGGTTGTGTCTGTAGTATGGGAGCCAGTGTCGGGGGATTTCAAATATGGGGCCACTGGAGTTGACAGAGCAACAAAAAACAAACACAACAAAAACACAAAAGAAACAAAAAGCCTTATGTGGACATCTACAACAGTTCTGCATGCCAAACAACTCCAGGAAACAATCACAACAGTCAAAAACAAAAAAAAAACCAAGTTCATCAATCACAACAGTCAAAAACAGCACACAATGTAATCAATCATAGCAGTTTTGGGTGTTGAAACACATCACTAGACATCCTGCCAAAAGTCATGAACAACTAACCAGCAAACAACCAGTAAGTCATATTCAACTAACCAGCAAACAGCCGGTAAGTCATATTCAACTAACCAGCAAACAGCCAGTAAGTCATATTCAACTAACAACATCAACAAACCACCATGGGTCATAACAAATTATTATTAACTCCAGCAAACATCCACAAGTCATGAACAACCTAACAAACAGTCATGAACAACAGACTTGTACAACTAACAACTTCAGCAAACAGCCGTAAGTCATGTATAGCCCGTGACTTCAGCAAACAGCCACAAATCACCTCCAGCAAACAACCACAAATCACCTCCAGCAAACAGCCACAAATCACACACACACACCTAACACCTTACAGCAATCAGCCGTGACATCCTGTACACCATACTGACTACAATCAATTGCAGCAAAGGGCCACAGGAACAACACTGAATCTGACAGGAACTCACTGATCAACATGCCACACACACAAGCATCAGCACAGCTTGGCCTACACCCTTGCCCCATCTTTGGGCCCAAGTTGAACAGAAAGAAAACTGTCAACAAACAGTGATCTAGTCACACAAGGTTTGACTGTGGAAATGATGGGGGACACAAAGACTTTGGTTCTGACGTGATAAGCACTTGGGCATCAATAACCCTGCAGCCATCACCAGGCTTGTCTGGGCAATGTGTCTGGAACCCCTAACTGTGGACTGCTACCATTTCAGCACAGAATACAGACCGTGTCAGTCACTACACTGTGTGATGGCTCAATGTTGTGATTTCAGCACAGACTGTGTCAGTCACTACACTGTGTGATGGCTCAATGTTGTGATTTCAGCACAGACCGTTCAGTCACTATACTGTGTCATGGCTCAATGTTGTGATTTCACTACAGACCATGTCACTCAATACACTGTGTGAAGGCTCAGTGTTGTGATTTCACTACAGACCGTGTCACTCAATACACTGTGTGAAGGCTCAACGTTCTGATTTCACTACAGACCGTGTCAATCACTACACTGTGTCATGGCTCAATGTTGTGATTTCACTACAGACCGTGTCACTCAATACACTGTGTGAAGGCTCAATGTTCTGATTTCACTACAGACTGTGTCAGTCACTACACTGTGTCATGGCTCAATGTTCTCATTTCACTACAGACCGTGTCAGTCACTACACTGTGTCATGGCTCAATGTTCTCATTTCACTACAGACCGTGTCAGTCACTACACTGTGTCATGGCTCAATGTTCTCATTTCACTACAGACCGTGTCAGTCACTACACTGTGTCATGGCTCAATGTTGTGATTTCACTACAGACTGTGTCAGTCAATACACTGTGTGAAGGCTCAATGTTCTCATTTCACTACAGACCGTGTCAGTCACTACACTGTGTCATGGCTCAATGATCTCATTTCACTACAGACCGTGTCAGTCACTACACTGTGTCATGGCTCAATGTTCTCATTTCACTACAGACCATGTCAGTCACTACACTGTGTCATGGCTCAATTATTCCTGATTTCAGTACACACGGCATGTCAATCCACACACAGCATGTCACAACCGGCATGGCAATCCTTTAGTACATCAACAGAAGAAACACACAACACATAACACACACAAACACACACCACACACACACACACCACACCAACACTGCCCCTATTAACTCCACACACACTTCAACCTTTCTCCATGGACCCTCCCCCCCAAAAAAAAAAAAAAAAAAACAAAACAAAATAAAATGAAAGCCCTGTAAACTTTACCTGAGTTTGATTTTTCAGCTTGCGTTCAGTCTGGAAAGCTAAAGTGCTGGTGAGGACTGTCGCTGTGTATTTGAAGCACTGTTGAACAATGTGAATATCCGAATCTGTGAACCTGCGAATGAGTACACATACATTATGTACCATGGACATACATGCTAAGAGTGCACGCATGCACTTAGATCAACATGCTCTAAGCTGAAGAATGTAACACTTCAAACCATGTCACCCAAAGGAAGCACAGTCACTGGCCACAGCTGTAAAAGGTCACTGTGAAAAGGGTCAACATCAATGAAGTCAAGCTGAGGGCATGGATCACAGGCTGGGTGGTGGAGAGACAAACTGAACCTGTTTTGATCTTTACTTTGGACTGAGAGACACACACTCCACCAACATCCTTCCCATCATTTTATCATGAACTCTCTCTCTCTCTCTCTCTCAGGTGTGTAAGTAAATGAGTCAGTGAATGAGTGTGTGTGTGTGTGTGTGTGTGTGTGTGTGTGTGTGTTGTGTGTGTGTGTGTGTGTGGTGTGCGAGTGTGTGCATGACTGTGAGAGAGAGTATATGTGTGTGTGTGTGTGTGTGTGTGTGTGTGTGTGTGTGTGTGTGTGTGTGTGTGTGTGTGCGCGCGTGCGCATGCGCTTGCGTGCGTGGTGTGTGTGTATGTCTGTCTGTCTGTGTTTAGCGTGTGTGAATTCAATTCAATTCAAGCTGTTTATAGCCCTTTTACTGACAAACACCACAGCTCTGTGGGAACAGACTCTGCTGAAAATCAGATCTGAACAATATGATCACTGAACGCTACCATGGTGACTCAGTAGTAGGGCAGCATCTGCTCTGGTGGGTTGCCTCATGACAACATGACATTAATGGCTCTGTGTGGACGCCAGTTCTGTGGCTGCAGCAGGCTGACCTGGGTGTGCCTGTGCATGGGAAAGCCACAATGAGTAGTGTGGGAGTCATCACACTGAATGGCCACCGACCGAAAAAAAAAAAAAGAAGAAAAGAACGCTCAATTTCTGAATAAAGCCAAAGATCTAAATGCTACATCTACACTCAACTTGGGGAAAAAGGGAATGACAGTTCAAATGTTAACATACAGCATATTCGCCATGATGATGCCAAGAAAATCAAGACCATCACATGCATTAGCAGTCGTTGACTGAAGAAGCCCAGCTTTCGGGGGAGTTCCCAGACTGGTGATTCTCACCTTTGTCCTTTCTCCTTGTTGACCAGACAGGCCAGCGCGATGAGGCTGCCACCCTCCTTATGAGCCACGGGCACGCACAGGAAGCTCCGCACGGGCAACCGCACGATCCCCTCTACTTCATATCTCCTGTCCTGCCAACACAGCAAGCGGAGCGGGTCACTTTCTGATGGAGATCTCATGGATCAGTGGAACTAGTGCAGTATAGTTCGCCCGTGGCCAGAAATGTTGAATGGCCCGCCAGACAAGACAGCTTGACCGGAATTCATGATGAGCCAGTAGTGGACTTAGAGCCTGGAAACTTCACCTGAGCATATATGAACTTTGTCCAAAGTGCCATCATGCGAACCTGTCAAATTGTCATAAAAATGATAAAACTGGAAACTTACCTATGCAAGCACCCTGAACCTTGCTCACAGCATTAACCAAAGTAAGGAAAATAATGATAAACTAAACCGCCTGACCTTCAAAATAACAGAAGAAAGAACAGAGGCAATCATTTGAAGGTGTTCATTACAAAGATGCAGACAAATGAAGCACAACTCAACCCACAAAACATTTCCAACTAAATTTAGAAAGGCTTCCAACATATCACACACACACACACACACACACACACACACACACACACACCACACACATGGTGCACACACACACACACGCACACACACACACACGTGTGCACGCTCACACACACCAGTGTGTGTGTGTAAATGTCTGCGGGGGAAATGTGTATGGACTTATCTGAGTGGAATGTCATTACTGAAAGGGATGGTTGAAAGATAACAGCACACATGAGGGATATGACAGAAAAGGGAATTAATAATACTAAACATAAAAGATTTAACAACAGTACACACACACACACACACACACACACACACGCGCGCGCGCGCACACACGCACGCACACACAAAGTGTTTACTGGCACATCAGGTGTCAACAACTGATTATAACTGCATCTGTTATCCAACACAATCTCCTGACTACCACCATGTTTCAAAGCTAAAGATGTTGAAGACATGCAGGTTGACTAACAGCAGGTACACCAGTCACAGGGCATGGGAGTTTGGCTCCACACAGGGACTGCCAAAGGACCAGGAATGACAGCTGACAGAGTGAAAACAAACTTTTCCATACAGCCTTTTTTGTACAACCTTTTTTTGGACAAACAGTTTCTCTGCAGTTCCACACAGCCTTTTTTGTACAAACAGTTTCTCTGCAGTTCCACACAGCCTTTTTTGTACAAACAGTTTCTCTGCAGTTCCACACAGCCTTTTTTGTACAAACAGTTTCTCTGCAGTTCCACACAGCCTTTTTTGTACAAACAGTTTCACTGCAGTTCCACACAGCCTTTTTTGGACAAACAGTTTCTCTGCAGTTCCACACAGCCTTTTTTGTACAAACAGTTTCTCTGCAGTTCCACACAGCCTTTTTTGTACAAACAGTTTCTCTGCAGTTCCACACAGCCTTTTTTGTACAAACAGTTTCTCTGCAGTTCCAATCTCTACCTGCAACTCAACCCAAGAACTCACAACTCTCACCACACCTTCTTACTTCAAACAGTCAACCAACTGATTTATCTACTATATTCCCCCCCCCCTTTTTTTTTTCTTCTCCATTTCAGTTTGCTTTATCTATTTGCCCAACCTAAAGATGACCAGTTAGTTGCAAAGTGAGGTGACAGCAGGCGGAAATTTAAACAAATTTTAAAAGGTACTTGAAATAACTCCACCAGATAACACAACACTCAGGGCAACGAAAATGAAGGAGTAATCACTTATCTTGTCAGATTTGGAGCACGATGGCTATACTAAACATGACTCACTTGTTGAAACATGTCGTCTATGTTGTAATTTGTCTGTTCCATGGTAGCCCGGCAGCTCATTTTCTCATGCTTTGGTAGTGTGATGTGTAGGAGTTCATTGACCACACCAACATCCAGATGAATCATCACTGCTTGACATGATTATCAGTGGACTAACGTTCCGTTTATTTTGTTGAATTTATTAATGTTCCTCTTTGCAGAGATGACCAGTGTTCAATTTTACACTCTGAATGATTGATTTTAACAAAAGACTAGCATGGTTTTCAGCTTTTAAACTTCTGTTCCTACATCATACACATGTCAATAATCCTATTTGTCAACTTTTGACATGTAGCATTATTGTTCATAATATAATCCAAACATTCATATTATGTTCAAACAAGTGCATGTATACACACACACACACACACACACACACACACACACACACACACACACACACACACACAAAGACACACACACACACACACACACGCTCACCTGGGGTATTTGTTCCAGAAACATGGGTTGTTTTGTTTCCAATGCCGGTGCAAAACAGCTCCACGGTCCCTGAAAAACACATACAAATACCTGACCACATCCATGCAAATATGCACATAGAATACCCTTGCACAGACACTAACCAAAGAAACAAAAATGACTGACTGACATTTACGCTTTACAGTTTTCTGTGCATTTGTTCAAATACATTCAAGCTTCTTCAGTTAATTCATATGTTAGACATGAAGAGAAGAAGGGGTGATATATGGAGTGACAATTTCAAATTCAAACAGGATATGTACAAATCAAAGGACAGGAAAAGAAAGGGGAGAAAATGAAAGAGAGGAGAGAGAGAGAGAGAGAGAGAGAGAGAGAGAGAGAAAGAGAGATGCTTGACGCTTTGACGTTTTATTGCCTTCAGCGACGTTAGCCATAAAGGCAAGGGGGTTCCACACATAGTTTTAGCAATCGCATCATTCACAAATCATAACAAATAATAATCATGGTAGAAAACAATACAGTCAAAACAAATATTACAAAGTTTTTGCGTATTAATGTTGCCGGGCATCTTATACACGTTCATAAGGAGTGACATAAAATTAAACACACACGTAGAATATACTATCTTCCCTTCCCTATCACACCCCTCCACCCCCACCCCGTCCCCCTCCTCGCCCCCCTCCACTCTTGCCTTTTCCTATCCTGACCCACCAGTCTCCTTCCTTTGACCCTCACTCTCTTACCCTCCCCTCAGTCCTAACTGACAACACACCACGCATACATGAGAACCAAAAAGAGCATACGCTCACATCATATGCCTACGCTCTCCTAGCCTGTCCACCCCCCCCCTCCTTTCCCATCCCTCCCCCCCTTTTCATAATATAACTGTTCTCTCACTCCTCGCGCTGCCCCCTCACCCCCCCCCCTCCATCTCCCCATGCCCCCCCCCCCGTCCCCCTCCCACCCACCTTCCCCCCTCCCCCACGCCCACCAACCCTCTCAAACGCACGCACACTTGGCCAACAACATTTGGACCATCCAATGACTACAGACTTAGTTATTTAATTATTAGGTTCTAGTTTCTTATTTCTTATATTCGTAGCTTCCACTATATATTTAGCAAAGGCAACAATGGTTGAATTATCATTTGTTAAAAGATCCCTTATACCATTTATTGATGGCTGGATATGAATCATATTAAAGAAGGAGTATTTACGACGAATGTCTGAGAACAGTTGACACTGGAAAATAAAGTGTACTTCATCTTCAACATTCTGACCACACAATACACAGTTTGTGACCTCTCTATCTATACACCAGTGTTTTGCAATACCTAAGCCGTGTACTCTTAATCTAAATCTTGTCAGTGCTTCTCTCATTCTTTTGTTTGTAATTAAAGTTAAATACTTCTCTGGTTCAAACACAGATTTAAATGAACAATACCATGAGTATTTATTGCTAGTTTCAATCTCTGAGTGCCATTTTTGCTTGTAGCATGATATAAGCCTGTCCTGAGGGAGGGAGAGAGAGGGGAGAGAGGGAGAGAGACAGAGTATAAGAGAGAGAGAGAGAGAGAGAGAGAGAGAGAGAGAGATGGGTGGATGGAGGGAGGGAGGGAGGAAGTGAGAGAGAATGATGGGGGAGAGAGGGAGGGAGAGAGAGGGGAGAGAGACAGAGTAAGAGAGGGAGAGAGAGAGAGAGAGAGGGTGAGAGAAAAAGAGAGAGAAATGGAGAGAGGGGGAGAGACAAACACCAGGGAGAAAGGGGGGGGGGGGTGATAGAAACACCACAAAGACACCAGACAGCAGTACAAAAGAGAGATTGTGGAGAGAGAGAGAGAGAGAGAGAGAGGGGAGACAGAGACAGAGACAGAAACAGTGCTGTGAAAGGTGAGACTGAGTCCAATGAATTCTTTAAGAACATTTTTACAAAGTCTGCACAGATTTCAGTGTACATTCATAAGATGGATTGAATGTGTGTGTCTGGAGATGTGCATGGTTTTTGTTGTTGTTGTTTTGTTGTTTTAAATCAGTGTGCAAGTATGGCTGATTGTTTACCGAAAACCTCTTTTCCTCAGGCAGAATCCATTTTCCCACAACCTGCAACACATTGCTTGGTGTTAGTCACAAATCTATCACATAAATATTGAACAGCCTTCTACACAAACATACCAATACATTCAGCACAGGCAGACATGCATGATTACACACTATGCACAACACAACACACACACACATGTAATCATGTCAGTAATAATGAACATTTGTAGAATGCTTTCCTCAGATTGCCTTTTAACAAAAGTAATACCCATTAACAAACACCACTCAACAACACATTAATACACATTACACACATCTACCGAAAGGGAAATAAGCCAGCCAAAGCATAAAAATGAAAAACAAGATCCACACATATTACTTTTCCCGCATACCCTCACCAGTGCTCTCTTCTCTCTCACACACACACACACATGCACACACACACCCACATGCACACACACTCACACTCACAAACACACACACTCACAAACACGCGCGCATG